>CM026553.1:6272085-6448181 GCA_015143295.1 Tetracentron sinense | reverse complement strand
GGGAAAAATGACAAGAGGAGTTTTAAGTCTGATTTGAGCCCAAAAACAGTCAAAATTGAACTGATAAAATCTAGAAAAATATCTTAGATAAAATGTCACTTTTTCAAAACTTAACAAGGGTGTTTCGGTCATTTTGCATTCCAGGGGTATTTTGGTCATTTTTACCATTTTAGGCTCAATTTGATCCCAAAAACAGCCGAAATTGATCTGATAAAATCCAGAAAAATATTTTAGATAACATGGGAGTTTCCAGAACTTTTCAGAGGTATTTTGGTCACTTTGAACTCCAGGGGCATTTTGGTCTTTTTTTTACCTAAGGGGCGTTTTTTAGAAATCGAAGCACATGGAAAGAGGGTCTTAAAAGAGAGTTTTTAAGATGGTTTTTAGAGGGGTAAAAGATGCTAAAGGGGTACAAAATTGGGGTGCTTACAGTTGCCCTTCTTTGTCGGAGGGTGCGGGCATGTGAACGACAAAGATTATAAGACCTCAATTTTGCACGGGCAGAAAAAAACTTGTGATTTTGAAGACAAAAGAGTTAAAAAAGGAAAAGCTAAATTATAATTAGACTGCTTGCCCTGGGTTGGATGACTGAAGGGTGACAAAGGAAGGGTGCGCTCATGCCAAGTCGACACTTGCTGGGGATTGGGAAAGGTTATGGTGTATGAAGCTGCCTGCTAATCGATCACACGACCAAACAGTAGGGTGCAAGATGCAAATGAGTGAGATGCAAGTGAATAATGATTGTTGCAAAACCGACTTCACAAAAGGCCGCAACTGATGGCTGATCAGACAACCGTGTCAGTTACTCCTTTAAGAGTGAGCAAGTATTACAGTGATGTGCAGTGCATGAAGTGTGCAAGACTTGTTTCACAGGAGGCCGCAACTGATGGTTGATCAGACAACCGTGTCAATTACTCTTTTAAGAGTGAGCAAGTATTACAGTGCAGTGAAGTGTGCAAAACTTGTTTCACAGGAGGCCGCAACTGATGGTTGATCAGACAACCGTGTCAGTTACTCCTTTAAGAGTGAGCAAGTATTGCAGTGCTGTGCGGTGAAGTGTGCAAGACTTGTTTCACAGGAGGCCGCAACTGATGGTTGATCAGACAACCGTGTCAATTACTCTTTTAAGAGTGAGCAAGTATTACAGTGATGCGCAGTGTATGAAGTGTGCAAGACTTGTTTCACAGGAGGCCGCAACTGATGGTTGATCAGACAACCGTGTCAATTACTCCTTTAAGAGTGAGCAAGTATTGCAGTGCTGTGTAGTGAAGTGTGCAAGACTTGTTTCACAGGAGGCCGCAACTGATGGTTGATCAGACAACCGTGTCAATTACTCTTTTAAGAGTGAGCAAGTATTACAATGATGTGCAGTGTATGAAGTGTGCAAGACTTGTTTCACAGGAGGCCGCAACTGATGGTTGATCAGACAACCGTGTCAGTTACTCCTTTAAGAGTGAGCAAGTATTGCAGTGATGTGCAGTGAAATGTGAACATGTGATGAATGATGCAAATGAGTGAAGGTTGGTTACACAACCAGCTTCACGAGAGGCCGCAACTGAAGGTTGATCAGACAACCGTTCAGTTACTCCTTCAAAAAAATGGGTAATATGCAATTAGTGCTGACAACCGCGCGGTTGCCCCACTGGGTACTATGCAATGAGAGACCGCAACTGAATGTCGATCAGACAACCATTCAGTTACTCCTTCAAAAAATGGGTAAGATGCAATGAGAGGCCGTAACTGAAGGTCAGTCAGACAACCATTCAGTTACTCCTTCGAAAAATGGGTAAGATGCAATTAGTGCTGACAACCGCGTGGTTGCCCCACCGGGTACTATGCAATGAGAGGCCACAACTGAAGGTCGATCAGACAACCATTCAGTTACTCCTTCAAACAATGG
The DNA here is from genome assembly GCA_015143295.1 of Tetracentron sinense. Taxonomy (NCBI): domain Eukaryota; kingdom Viridiplantae; phylum Streptophyta; class Magnoliopsida; order Trochodendrales; family Trochodendraceae; genus Tetracentron; species Tetracentron sinense. The sequence goes on along the minus strand of CM026553.1, from coordinate 6,446,281 downwards.
GTAAGATGCAATTAGTGCTGAAAACCGCGCGGTTGCCCCATCGGGTACTATGCAATGAGATCAGGTTTTGAAGGGATCACACGATCACTTCAGCACAAACAAGCAGATGTATAAGTGGAGATAGCCGAACGGCTAGTCCACGAGCAAGGTGTATCAGCATGTAGTTTGTATAAGTGGAGATAGCGGAATGGCTAGTCCATGAGCAGGGTGTATAAGCAAGCGGGGTATATGATGAATGGAGACAGCCACATGGTTTTCCATTGTACAAGCAAGATGTATGAATGGGGAAAGCCACACGACTAACCCATGAGAAAGTAAAATGTAAGGTTAGTGAGGATTGGTTACACAATCATCTCCATCAAATATGAAGCAAGCAAGCAAATGGATGCGATATATGTACAAATGGAGAGATAGCCACACGGCTAGTAAAATGTAAATGCATGAAAGGGGATAGCCACGTGGTTTACCGATAAACAGGCAAATGAAATGAATGGGTATAAGGATGGAGAGAGTGTAGCACGACCCTGAGCCTTTGCCTGATGTATCAATACTGCACTGAGGTTATGCTTGGGTTTGTCCAACTGGAATAATCTGGCAGGATAATCTGCTTGAACCAATGTCAAGTTCAGGAGAACCGATTGCACCACTGAAAGGATTAGCCAAGTTTGAGCTGACTTTACACGAAGACACGACTCTAACCGACTGACTTGACATGGTAAACTGACGTCTTGGTGATAGATGGACAAAATGACTTGGCAGACTGACAGATTTACATAAGTATTTTGAAAGATGTCGGATATTGCCTATTGATGGGAAGCTTAGCTAGGATTCCTTTGCCTTAGAAAGTAATTGAATAAGTCTGGATTCATAGCTCCTGAAATAGATAGGTAAATCTGCTCCTGGATGTCCTTGCCAGATGCCTGATACATAAGATAGTACTTGACTGCATTAGCTGATTGTTGTTGGTGGCGCTTGATCTAAAAGCTCGCACTTTACGATTTTCCATTTTTTTTGCCCCTGGACCTTAACGGGTTTCACCAGGACTGGGTTCACGTTATTTTTGCGCACTAGCAGGATTGATAATTCCACACTAAGCCCGTGAAATCAGAAAATTTCTTTATCCCTTTTTTGCCCTTGGAATGACCAAGTCTTGGGGTCGCATAATTTTTGCACAATGAGGCTGTTTCCGGTTTTCACTCATGCCTGCGTAATTGATTAATTTGTTCCCTTTTTTGCCCCTGGCAACAATGTCAGGGCTGGGCTCGCATAATTTTTGCCCCTTAGTGCCATTTCTGGTTTTCACTGGGCCTGCGATTTCTGATAAGTTGATTTGTCTTCTCCCGTCATTGCCTGGTAAAAGGGTAGAGAATAATGCTTTTGACCACTGATGCTCAAGACCTTTCAAAGATCAAACAGGGCTTTAGTTACTAGGACGAAACGTAGTAAGGGTAGAAACGATGGAGGCTCAAAGTTTTTCTTGTCGGGGGTAGGACACCCTAAAATGTTTATTTGATATTGTATACAGAGACGGAACCAGCTGGCTTCTTTTCATCATTTTGGAGATTTGCCTTTTTTTTTTTTTTTGTTTAGGGATAGCTGTCCGGTATTGATGAAGATTTGCCATAATGTGACCGAACCTGTTTTAGGTTGCCTACGTATCCACGATTAGTGGAATCAGGTCATGCCGTAGTTCAAAATAAGCTTTGCTTTTGATTGGTCGAATTCTTCTCTGCTTGACTTGTCATTCATAGGGTGCCCCAGTATATGGGTTTAGAAAAAAAAAGGCTATTAGGCTCAATGGGCTAACTAGCGTAAATTATTGCATGGGTACGAAGGAGATATTAAGGGTTAACCAAGGATGGCCTCTTATCCTTTCTCTGATTGGTCAAGAGCATGTGTGGTCATTGCATTATCCTCGTTCAAATATGTTTGATGCTTGATAGCTCGGGGAGGTCTTCGTCGCCCCTTTTGCTTCCCGTCTTCTAATGGGTTGGTAGCTCGCCTTGCAATCTTTAGGGAGCAAAATACCTTTCTAGTTTATGAGTTTTTAGATTACTCACCCGATGATCATGCAATTATCCTTTAAAGGCTTTAGAATCTAGTTCAGTTCCCAAAACTAGGCATCTCGGAGTAATAAGCAAGACAAATTTAACAAAAGTGGGAGATTTTATTATAGTATGAACGGATGTACAGACTTACTTATGAAAGATAAAGACAGGTGGCCACTGGCCAATATATTGACTGGCAGGGAAGACTTCGATTTGGGCCATCATGGCCATTTTCAAAAAAGGAGAAATTAAGGAATAAACCAAAAAGACAAAAAACTGGTGGGACTGCTCAAAATCGGCTGTAGAGCGACTCAGGCTGGTGCACCCCGGTTTCCTGCTGGTGCATGATTAGGGAGAGGGACCTGGTTGATGTCGGCGTTCCTTGGTGCAAACTCAATCTTTCCCGTTTCAAGCATGTCTTGGATTGTGTGCTTTAACTCAAAACACATATCGGTGGAATGCCCCGGGGCTTGATGATACCCACAATGGTGGTCAGCCCTGTATGACCTTGGCAGCGTGATTGGTGGCGGCTTGGGTTCCCTCAGCGTGACCAATTTCTTGTCTAGTAGGTAAGGGAGGAGTTGCGAATTGGTATATGGCATAGGCAAGAAAACTCTTCTCTTTTTCTGTTCAAAGGTCATTTGCTGTGAGGGAAGCTGTTGCTGAGTCTGCTCTGGTTGTCGAGGTTGCTGGGGTAAATGGGGAATATGAATAGGCATTGCTGTCACCATTTGTACCTCATCCTCTCTTCTCCGTGTATCGTTCCGTGGTGGTTGAGGACGATTAGAGGATGACAACCCCTTAGATCCTGAGAACATGTCGACTGCTCCCACATCTCCCATTGTAGCCTTAATCCTGGCCCCACATTTGGCCATAGTGCTGAAGTTAGAAATAGGTTGGGCTGCTAGCAGAGTCTTGAATGGATGCTTGAGTGTGCGGAGGAATGTGGTCACCAACTCATCCTCAGGCAGAGGAGTGTTCATTTTTCCAGCATTTTCTCTCCATCGAACAGAATATTCGATAAAGGATTCATTCTCTCTCTGAGTCATTCTCTCTAGATCTGCTCTTTGTGGGACCAAGTCAATGTTGTAAGAGTATTGAGCAATAAATGCCTCACAGAGGCCTTCCCATGTACGGACCTTGGCTGAGTCAATTTTGGTGAACCACTGTAGGGCTGGTCCCTTCAAACTTCTCTGAAATAGCTGCACCAGCAGCCTGTCACCGTGCTCTAGTTGGAACAACTCTCCGCAGTAGACTTTCAGGTGTGTCTCTGAACATCCTTTTCCGTTGTACTTCTCAAATTCGGGCATTTTGAAGTCTCGAGGTAATTGAATCCCTGGATGCAGACACATATCTCGGAAGTCCGTGGATGGTAAGTTGTAGGACCCTTGGGCCCTCTTCACCAATTGTTCTAACCTCTCAATCCTGTCCTTGTAGAAGTCTGGGGTATGTGCTGAGCTGGTTGATATGCCTGACTGTTCTGTATTTTGGGCAATCCTTGCCTCCTCTTCCTGATACTGGCCAATGTGTGGTGGCGGGATGTTGAAGGATGGTTGGTTCAACGGTAGTGGATTATGAGATGGCCGGTTTGAAGGTGACGGGTTATGAGATGGTGGATTTGAAGGTGATGTATTATGAGATGGTGGATTTGGAGGTACTGGGTTGTGAGGTGGTGGATTTGATTGTGGTGGGTTGTGAGATGACGGGTTTGATTGGTTTAAGGCGAGTGGTTCGGCGATCAGGATAGAAGAGGAGGACGGTTGCTCCCTATTCACGGCATTCAAGATATCCTGCATGATGTTTTTCAACTCAAGGATGCCTTGTTCAGTCCCGAATACCCTTGACTCTAAATCAGGGACTTGCTGCAGTACATGTTGAGGAGATATTGGGCTGTCAGGGTCGGTTTCCAAACCTTCGACAACTGGCTCATCTCGATCAGTTAGTCTTGTGCTTACTGGAGTCATCTCGAAGAGGGCAGGTAGCTTAGTACTGCTTCCGCTCAGGGTGCTATAAACTGGGTGGTAATAAGACGTATGTACAGATGGATCAGATGACGGTCAAGATGCTGAAGGAAGACTGAGTTAAGACAATGATGAAAGTAGTGATGCGACACACATATGATCTGATGGATGAAGTTTCGACATGGGACGTTGCCCCTTGTCTGCTCATGAATATAAATATGTACAAAGAATGATGGATGCACAAAATTTCAATTGTTAGCATGTTGAATGTGTTGATACACACAAATGAAATGAATGAATTAAATTGAGTCAAATGAATTGAGCAAGTATACTCAGAAAATGGATGAGTCAGCTCAACGCGTGATCCAATGAGGTGAGTAGACAGAGGTCCATTTCACTTATCTGGGTTGTTGGGAGCCAGATCCCAATGGGTCAAGATTGAAATGAATCAATGGATTCTCCATATGATTCGCTTTAGATTCTAGGCTTTTAAACCTCACATGATTGAGTTAGCTAAAGAATGGATTAGGGTTAGACCTATCTAGCAATCAAGGCTCACACAAACTCCGAAAATGGTTTACGTATAGAGATAAGGTTGTCCCTATACCTGAACAATTGATGTAGGAGTGGCTTAAACCAGTAACAGAATAGGGATAAGGTTGTCCCTCCTGAAGGGTGTTCTTGGTTTATGCCCAAACAAAGACCTATAGTATATATGCTTATGCTGGTGTATGCAAGGTTTTTGTTTAAAAGGTTGATGAGCACTTGACCGTATATACGACTCATCGGTATAGGACATACCTAAAAAGGGACGATTGGTGCAAGTGGGAAAGACCAGTCGCGTTAACAGGAGATAACCATCTCTCGGTCTACAACCAGTACTTTCCACATATCTTTGGGCTCCAGCATCGGGGATAACCATTCCTCGATTGTAAGCTTACCGGATCCAATCTAGATAGGTGAAAGGGTTCTTATTCTGGTATGCAATAAATGTGAATGTATATACATCAATCAAAATCAAGCAATGAATAAAAAGTGGAATCCTAGGCATGTTGCTAAGTTGGCAAACAAATGTTTGAGATTCGATGAATGATAGAAAGATTAATAAAATTAGCAACATATAGATATAATTAAAAGTTTCTGATATGGTTTCCCTTGTTCAGTTCAGACTTAGGTTTTGGCTCGAATACTGGTCTGCGAAACCAGAGATTCTGGGTTCGATCCCCAGGAGAGTCGCCAAGCTGTAGACCCGGGATTTTAACCCCCACTCCCGATCAGGATTGAACCTGAGGAGGAATAGTGTTAAAAATGTTGAAAAGAGAGAGTCGCCACCTATTTAGATTGTGAGGGAAAATAGGGTCCCTTAAAAGATTGGATAAGGCTTTGGTCTGGAAATAGAGTTCAAGGTAAGGGTTCATTTGAGTAAGGGGAAGGTGTTAGGCACCCCTAAACTCCCATCCGGAGATGGTTACCTAATCCTTAAGTCTGAATTAAAGTGGGGAAACCATAAGAGAAACTTGTATTTCATTTATATGCTTGACAAATATTGTATGAACAGTAATGTACATGTTAAAGTAAGCCGGGACAGGATAGGGGTTCTATCCTAGGTGAGCTGAACCCGATCAGGGTTGCCTACGTATCCACAGTCAGTGGAATCAAGCCACACGTAGTTCCAGATGGGTAGTTGATTTGTTGGGTGTTTGGATTGTGGGTGTTTGACAAGCTGAGGTTGGCCTTTGGATGTTAGGGTGTTTTCGAATGGATTGGGGGTTTTTGCTCCTGTTAGAGGAGCGAGGTGACCTTTTAAGCTCGTGCTGAGGAGCGTTTGGACAGTTTTGGCTCATGTCAAGGAGCACTTGGACAGTTTTAGCTCATGTCAAGGAGCCTCTAGACAGTTTTAGCTCATGTCAAGGAGCCTTTGGGTTTAGGGTTTGATGGGATTTGGACCAGGGTTTAAGCGGAGTTTCTAGACAAAAGTTCGACTAGGTGGGTAAGGTTTGACCTAGGGTTTAGTTAAGGTTTAACTAGAGGTCACTAAGGTCTACCTAGGGTTAACTAGGGTTCAGGTAGGGTAACTGGGGTTTAGGTAGGGTAACTAGGGTTTAGGTAGGGTAACTGGAGTCAACTAGGGTTTGATTAGGGTTTAGGTAGGGTAGCTGGAGTCAACTAGGGTTTGATTAGGGTTTAGGTAGGGTTTAGGTGAGGTTTTGAATCAAGGTTTGAGCCGAGATTCGGATTGGGTTTCGACAGGGTATGGTATGTTTGAACCGAAGTTCGGACAGAGGTTCAATAGGGTAAGCCGGGTTTAAATAAAACCGGGCAGGGGTTTGACAGGGTAAGCCGGGTTTAAGTAAAACCGGGCAGGGGTTTGACTGGGTAAGCCGGGTTTAAGTAAAACCGGGCAGGGGTTTGACAGGGTAAGCCGGGTTTAAGTAAAACCGGGCAGGGGTTTGACAGGGTAAGCCGGGTTTAAGTAAAACCGGGCAGGGGTTTGACAGGGTAAGCCAGGTTTGAGTAAAACCGGGCAGGGGTTTGATAGGGTAGCAGTCTAAGTATAAAAAAAAATAAAATAATTATACTAAGAAAGGACAAAGCAAACGTCAGAGTTTCGGCGATTTTATCTTCCGGGAAACCCAAAAGGGTCTCTGAATTAAGTGCTCCCGAGAACGATTCTTCGAAATCGAGTTCCCGGGATCGCCGACGCCTAAGAAGAGGGTTTTTTGGAAAGAGGAGAGAGAAGAGAGCAAGTGAGTATTGAGTGAAAAATGAAGAAGATGTGAAAGCTTATTTATAGGTTTCGAAAAAGGATATTCCAAGGAATATTCCAAGAAATATTATAAGGAATATTCCTTAGGATATTCTAAGAAATATCATAAGGAATATTCTTGGAATATTCCAAGGAATACTTTTGTAAAAAAAAATTAATTTTTTAAATTTTTTTATTTTTTTGACGGCGCATGTCGATTTTTAGTTGACCGAAAACCCGATTTCTCGTTTTAAGTCTGATTTGAGCCCAAAAACAGTCAAAATTGAACTAATAAAATCCAGAAAAATATCTTAGATAAAATGTCACTTTTTCAAAACTTAACAAGGGTGTTTCGGTCATTTTGCATTCTAGGGGTATTTTGGTCATTTTTACCATTTTAGGCTCGATTTGATCCCAAAAACAGCCGAAATTGAACTGATAAAATGCAGAAAAAAATTTTATATAACATGGGAGTTTTCTAGAACTTTTCAGAGGTATTTTGGTCACTTTGAACTTCAGGGGCATTTTGGTCTTTTTTTACCTAAGGGGCGTTTTTTGGAAATCGAAGCACATGGAAAGAGGGTCTTAAAAGAGAGTTTTTAAGATGGTTTTTAGAGGGGTAAAAGATGCTAAAGGGGTGCAAAATTGGGGTGCTTACATCTCTCTCTCGCTCAATAGTCACCCCCATGGGGCCAATGGTCTAAGTCCCTTGCCTCCACCTGAGGCTCTACAACCGGCTCTATATATGGCTCCTCCTCGTCATAGTCCTCCTCAACCCATGGACCCGGATCACAAATGTCGAAGCATGTACCTGCCGACATAATATGTATGGTTGAGTATGGAATACTCAGCGAGTACAAGCTCATAGCTAACAATAGTAATAACGAACAAAATATTATATGCAAGTGCTGGAAAGAGTACAGTTCATAATCATTCAAAACAACATCATACAAAAACATTTATCAATTCATAATTGTCATGAAAACCAAAACACGTGTGTGAGTCATATGAGTCCTTATGAGTTTCCTGATGAGCTAGAGGTTATTACCCGCACAACCTTGGGCTACCAACCTCCTTGACAATTCAATACTTGTGAATATTTTCTTATGAGTCAGAGGTTAGCACCCGCACAACCCTGGGCTACCAACCTCCTTGATAGTGCAATACTTTTGAGCCTTTTCTTATGAGCTTGAGGTTAGCACCCTTAACTGGGGCTACCAACCTCCTTGAAAATATCCTTATGAGACTTTCTTATGAGCCAGAGGTTAGCACCCTTAACCGGGGCTACTAACCTCCTTGACAATATCCTTATGAGCCTTTCTTATAAGCCAGAGGTTAGCACCCTTAACCGGGGCTACCAACCTCCTTGACAATATCCGCCATATGCTTGTGTGCTCATGCATAGTTACTTGTATCATGATGACATATAACATTTCCATAATCACATGAGAATTCAAAAAAAGAGATAAGCATATGCATACAACTTACAATTTGGGAAATATTATGTAACTCATACTTTCTAAATCTTTGTTTATTTCTTTAGGTTCTCATTCATGCATTTCATCAAACACTTTGAGTGTGTTCATTATGAGTATCTTGCCCTTCCCATTTTTCATCACACAACAACATTCACATCTCCAATATTCACATCCACTTGATCTATCTCATTCATTTGTTGAGGAAAAACACATATTTAATGAAAAGGAAATACATATAATCATTCACATGCATTCTTTAGTGAAAACCTAGGCTATTACTAATTAACTAGGAAGGGTGTACTAACCTTAAGGATTAACTTCAAATCTTGAAGAAGAACTCTCCTTGATTGGAATCCCAACTTGGTGAAGGATGATCATTGCTTGAAGGAGATCCAAGCTTAATGGAGAATCCAAACCTTGAACTCCAATCCACTATTTTGCAAATCCTCAATCTTCTTCTTTTTTCTCTCCTCTAATCTTTCTCTTATGTTTGGGATAACCCAAAACCCCCAAACGAACCCCCTATTTATAGGCAAGAGGGTAGAAACCCTAAAAATCCCGCATAAAAAATCTGGGTCGCGTGACTTATGATCGGTCGTAGGTTTTCTACGATCGATTGTAGCATCTCTAAGATTGGTTGTAAGTTTCTATGATCGATTGTAAACGTTACAGAGAGTTTGGCCATTTTTGAAATCCTACGATGAATCGTAGATTTTCTACGATCGATCGTAGCCTACGATCGTTCATAGGGTCAATACAATCGTTCATAAATCTGACAGTAAATTTTCAGATTTTTCCCATTTTGGTATTTCGGCCATAACTTTTGACTTATTCGTCAGATTTTGACGATTCAACTTGCGTTGGACTCGTCATTCAAAGAGGAAAAATTTTGGTGATTTAGAATCTTCCAATTCTTCTTTATTCATGGATCAAATTGCCCCTAAAGCTGACTGGTCTGGAATTAGATTTCAGCAGCCCGGGTTTTCAACATGTCCGACTTAGGAAATCCTAGTCTTTAACACTTTAGAGCACTTTCCATTTCCATTTTGACTCTTATGAACATTTCTTACTACTTAATTAAGACTACCTAATTTCAACATTCTCATTTCATACAAAATGGGAGATTACAAGGGCTTAAGGCCTTGGCACAAGTCCCAATATATAGACAAAATAGGAATCACATCGGAATTGCAAGTGATGTAAGATATTCAAGTTGCAATTGAATCCTAGTGTAAGAACATTAACCATTAAGGATCCCGCCATATGAACTTTTTAATTCAATTGATCCTTCCAATCATATTATCCCTAATGAGCCTTCGAGATTAATATACTATCTAACTCATAGCCCATTGCACCTCATCCGGGTTTCCAAGACATTTGATTAAGTCATGAGAAATTTTTTCTCATGTAAAACATTTTGAGAAAACTTTTTATAAGTATAATATATTTTAATAAAAATATATTTCAAACTTGTTTGATTTCAAAATCACCTGTGCAGGATTTAAGCTTTTAATAACTGTCTTACCCGGAACTTGGATAATCTCTCAAATTAATGAGCATGGATTTCTTATTTAAAATTCATCATGACTTGAACAACTTTCTGATTATCCAACTGTCACCATATCGTAGTCCCTAAGATAGAGAGTACTTTGGTGGAATCAAAATAGTTAAATTACTGCTCAGTTATAAATGAACTCATCAGATCTAAGGATCATTGAAATTGTTCAATGTGAATGAGAGACCAACTATCTGATAGTATGTTTATGCAAGAGGTCTCTTATTGCATGCAACCAGTCAGTGTACATTTAAGCACCCATATGCTGATATGTAGTCTCCACTACAATTGTTTGAGATAAAACTACATCTCAACCATTGAGAACTTCTTGGCATTGTGGCAGCCATATAAGTGAAGTGTCCAGCTTTACCCATAGCTGTGACTATATAAGGTATAAGGAATTAGAAAGCTATATCTGCCTGTGATAGTCCCATCACATAGCTTTCATACAGTATATCCTATTGACCTTTATCGATATCTCATATTGTATAGTTCATCTCATGATTATGGTCAATTACCCATAATGAATACACAATAGATAAAGAAGATGTCTCTAGTAATCTAATTAATAAGAATCTTACAATCTAAATGTCGCACCCAAAAATACCCCCTAAGAGTTAAGGGATACTCTAGGTGTGACTGTGTATACCTACCAAACCATTCTGTAATGAACAAGGTACACATACCATAATATAACATGAATCAGAGTGCGGAAGCTACATCATAATGCGGAAGCGTAAACTAACTTTTTCTTTTCTACATAAGATAGTCTGTATTCCAAGTGAATATATACACAAAACATATCCAGGTCTAAAATGGACAGGCCCACCTATCAAAATATCAAAATACATAAGGAACCCTCTCGTACTCTCCCCTTAAAAGTAGTCGAGGTACGGCCACACGTCGAGGTCTCTATCCGCCTGAGACTGTAACGGGATAGACGACTCTCTCTCCTCTCTGTACTCTTCCTTGACCCAAGGCTCCTGATTGAGGGCTTCTTCGGTACCTGCCGACATGAAGGTACGGCTGAGCATGGAATACTCAGCGAGTACAAGCTACTAACTAACCATAGCAATAACAAGAACATAACAACTGTGAATACACTACAAAGCAATAGTAGCATCATAAGATAAACAGTATTGAACATGAAACAATATAATTATCTTGACATGTGTGCATGAATGCGAAAACTCCAATAAAACTCATATTTGGAAAACCCATTTCATGTCTCGGTCTTGCTTGTGAAAATCATGCATGCGTGTCTTATCTCATCTTGTATACTTGTGAGCCTGTTCTTATGAGCCAGAGGTTAGCACCCTTCACTTGGGCTACCAACCTCCTTGACATGTTTCATTTACTTGTAAGCCAGAGGCTAGCACCCGAACCTCCTTGGGGCTGCCAACCTCCTTGACATGTTGTTTTCTTGTGAGCCAGAGGCTAGTACCCGCACATCCATGGGCTACCAACCTCCTTGACATATACTAGTTTTAGTTACTTGTTTAGTTTTCTTGTGAGCCAGAGGCTAGTACCCGTACATCCCTGGGCTACCAACCTCCTTGACATATAGAGTTTTTAGTTATCTTGTGAGCCAGAGGCTACTACCTGTACATCCCTGGGCTATCAACCTCCTTGACATGTAATCATTTTCTTGTTTGATTTACTATATGCATATACTCTTGAAAACTCGGTCCATGCATGCATGCGTGCTCGTGTGCGTGCCAATACTGACATTCATGGGGACACGTGTAACAAGAGGGATATTGCATCACATTTCAATTCATAGTATAAAAATGTAAGAATTTAGCTGACCAACATAGAATTTGGTCAAGTCATCATTTACAAGAATAATTGCATAAAGTTTACATCTATTTCCTTCATTAAATTCATTTATTCTTAGTTTAGGCATATTGTCAAACATCTGGCGTGCAACATTTTTTTGTAGTTTCAGTTACCCTTTTTAGCGCATAGTTTCCAATACGACATCGAAGTATGTTCATTATTTGTAGAGTACCCTTCCACCATTTCCATCACACACATCACACATCATACATCTTGGCATCCAATCGCCTCAACCCAATTTATCCATTCATACCTCCGACATTCATTCTCATTTCTCTTGTTTAGGTTTAGGATATATAGTATGTTTCAAGGGAAGGGAATACAAGATTGAAACCATGAATTTAAAAGATAAAAACTAGGTTATTGCTAAAGAAAGTTAGTAGAGTGTACTAACCTTGAATCAAGGCTTGACCTTGAAGAAACCTTGAAATAGAACCCCAAATGGTAGGGAAGAACCCTTGCTTGAAGAAGGCTTGATTTGGGGAAGAAAGCCCTTGCAAAATATCGTAGGATCACTGCCCTAACTTGGAAAGGGAACACCACACGAGCTTGAGGTTGGATTTGATGAATCCAAGCCTTTTGGGATGATCTCAGGTGTTTAAACCCTTGATTTCTTCACCAAGGATGCCCTATGAGAAAAACCCTCTTCTTCTCTTCCCCTTTCTCTCTAAATGTTCTAAGCGTAGTGAATGGGGACCCAATTGCTCGAGCAAGCCCTTATGGGTAAGGGTTTAACGCCCAAAAGACGAAAAAGCCCTTAATGAAATTTCTGCAAAACGCGATGGACAGAGCGACCGGTGTTCTTAGCCGAACGATCGGTCAAAAACATGCTCTCTAGAAAAATTCTCTATACAAAAAAGTTAACCAGTCGATAGCTACCGATCGATCGGTTTTTGACCGATCGATCGCTAATAATGACCGAGCAATTGGTTATGAACCGATCGATCGCTACACTGGACCGAGCGATCGGTGCTCTGCAGGTCCCTACTGTTTTGGCCATATCTTTTGACTCGTTCGTTGGATTTTGACGATTCAACTTGCTTTGGATTCGTCTTTCGAAAATGAACCTTTTTGATGTTTCAAAATTTTCAATTTCTCATTTGTTTATTAATTAGACTACTTGAAAGGCCAATTAGCTAAGAAAGTGCTATTCATTAAGGATGGAAAAGTCCGAGGTGCTACACTAAATGAATTTTCTGGGCATCGTGTTTAACAAGAGGAACCACGAATGACCTAGACAAACAGACCGACATCTCCTGACTATCAGTAATGAAGTAACCACAGGCCTTACTGGACATCGCCACTCTTGACCAAGTCAAAGAGGAACCACAGACTATACTTAAACCTGATTAGGTTTTTTAACCATAGGACTAACAATAGTTAACTCAAGCCTCACTTGATTAACTGAAATAGTTGAGCCCCACACCTGTATACCAAGTTCAATAACATTACGTCCCATTACGAAACGTTTCCAGGCCAATGGATGTGTTGATCACCTTACACGACACTCATATAACTTTTCAACACCCTAGGGTGACGATACCACATACCCGGGACCCTATCCAGTCTCCTCGAAGTCCACACATTATCCCGACCCAAAAATACACATCTGGGCACTGGCGGTCGATTGCCACTACTGGACAATTGATCGTGCAGGCATTTGCATGTAGGCGCCCGATCGCCCATACGGGGTGATCGTTCGCCCATTGCCTAATGAGCCCAAATCCAGAGTTTTTCAACCCTAGACCGAGGGCTACACCACTCTACTCATTTTTCCACGCCTCTCCACCTTTTCACACATCATCCACAGGGTCTCCAACCATTTTTCATCCATGCTAAACAAGAGCATACATTCTACATGGCTTAAAAAGTAGAAAATGGAGAAGAGGGAAGGGGTTTTACCTCCCTACATGGATTTCAAGATGACTGGGGAAGAAACAAACACCGCCAAAGCGCTCAGAAGAGTAATCAACCCCAAGGTAGAGCTGCTCTCTCTAACTTTTCCTCTTTCTCTCTCTACACACTGAACGAGGCACCGGGGAAGAAATCAAACACTGCCAATATGTCAGGAGCATCGAACTATCCCAAGGTAGCTTCCCCTTTTCTTCTCTCTTCTTTCTCTCTCCTCTCTCTAGACTTTCTCTCTCTTGAAAGTGGGGTGGGCTCACACCATGATCACAAATGAGAAGAATGAGGGGGTTGGCCCCTCTTTTATAGGCCAAGGTCATGTGCAAGGCACATGACCCTAGTGATGTGACCCGTTGACCGAGTCAACGACTTGACCGGTTGACTAAATTCTGACTTTTTCTCGCGTATACGGCCCCCATAAACCTACTAAATGACATCTGATTTTAACGAAACTTCATGTGACCGAACGAGGAGCAGTTCGATACCTACTGTAGAAATTTTGGGGAAAATATTGTGTTTTGACTATAAAAAATAAGTCCAGAAGAAAACTGCAAAACCCCTAATTTCTTGATTTCAAACACAAAAATACTGCTATTTCTTCATTTGAGATGATGAATTGCCGAAACGATAGACATTTATCAGCATGGTCTATAGACACGCAATGGTATGAGTTTTGCAGATTTCTATTAGAATCCCTAACAAATATTGAGTCCAAACTGAATTCCAAAAATCTATAAATTTCATGGTTTTCTTGATTTTCTTACATTCAAGACCCCTGTGGTCTCGCGAATCGATACACAATGAAACTGGTACGACGGGTGATCGTCTAGATAGTCGACCCGTATATTGTGTACAATTTTTGAAGAAAAACACTGAAGTTTTATCGCTACAATCCAATCCCATAGAAAACACACTTTCCACCAATTTAATAAACACTTAACTAATTAACCTCAGTTAAGGACCCATATGTAGAACCCCGGAATTTGAGGGCACTGTTCATATGAATAGTGCAATGAGTAGTGGTAGTGTACAGTGCGTGTAAAGGCCCAAGGCCTCATGTGTTCTTGATATTGGGAAAATTAAAGTGAAGGTTTTATATATGTGTGTTGAGTCGTAAAACAAGAATATAATAATACTCAAGTATCTAGAGTATAAAATACCTTAAGTGTGAATGTAGAACCCAGGAACCCATTTCACAATGTTGTGAATAGTACCATGAGCACAAGTCGTATATAGGCCGAGGGTATTTTATGTAAATTGGGTTATGAGGCATGATATAATAGTTTAAATTAGTTAAATTATTGTTATTGGGTGTTTGGGATGAAGAACCAAGAGTGTAACATACTCTAAGTGTCGAAAAAGAGGGATGTTTTCACGTACCCTCAACTTGTGGAAGCTCTAGTTTGGTCACGGCTCATTGGAATTAAGTGATTCTTGAGCCGTTAGAAAGATATTGAAGTCTTCTTTGAGGTTCATGTTTTACACTTTTTCTGATCTTGAGTGTAAATTAGGTGAAATGGGGGTTTTCCAAAAGTGGGTCTGCTGTTAATTCAGCAGACATTTTGGACCAGTCCACTTGTGGGCCCATTTAGATTATTCAAACCTCAAAATTAGGAGTTTTATAAAACATGAAGGTTATTTACCTTTGAAATAAGAATCCAACGCAAGTTGAATCGTCAAAATTAGATAAGTGAGTTAAGAGTTATGGCCAAAATACTAAGGCGGGAAAAACTGGGGAAATGAGGACCAACTAGTCGACCGGATTTGTGACCGGTTGACCGGTGCACTGATCATTTGCGCAGTGGCCGACTCCCAGAGATATTTTAAGGGTGGTTTGGGGTTTTGACAAACCGCAAACACCTATATAAGCCCAAAATTCATCCATAAGGGTTACAAGAACCCTAGGGAGAGCTTGAGAGTGATTTTGAAGGAGGAAGAAGAGAAGGCTTGGGTTCTTCTTGAGTTGCTCTTAGCTTGGGTTGGTGATTAAAGGAAGAGCTTGGATCTTGCTTTTCAAGCTTGAAACTTGTTCCTCAAGCCTTCTAAAAGCTCTGAAATTGAAGGAGATCGATCCTTCAAAAGGTAGAACAATTTACTAACTTGCTTTGCTATACTTCATCTATGTTTAAATTGGTTTCTATGGTTTAAGTAAATGGTTGTGATGAAACATAGGATGTTTTGGCCATATTTATAATTCTTATATTATAAGTAAAGTTATGAAGCATGATTTTGATAAAACAATTAGTAGCTAACCTCCACTAAATTGCTTTACTATGAATTACAAATGAATAGTAGATTTTGAGGTATGTTCTTGATAGAAATTTGATTTGATAATCATGTTTTACATGCTATGGATATTACCATGATTTTGAGGCTATTATATGGTTATTGAATTGCTCACACTTACTCTCATGAATATGATTCACAAGTCTCGCATGATAATTACAAGTCTCGCATGATGTTTATAAGTCTCACACGATGTTCACAAGTCTCGCACGATGTTCACAAATCTCGCATGATTTGATGATTCTCACAAGAACAGGGTTTTATAAAGTTCATAAGCAAGGTTTTGGTTAAGAGAAAGTTCAAAAGCTCACTTGTATTGGAAGGATGAGAGTGGGCTCTCACCACAAGCAGGGTGAGCATTATCATCTGATTCTAAGTAAAAAGTATATGTATTGGAAGAATGACAGTGGGCTCTTACCACAATCAGAGTAAGCATTGTCATCTGTTTCGAAATGAAAAGCCATGTAAACCAAGTGTAAAAGCTCATAAGACTCATATGGTTTTGAATCTCATAAGTTAAAGGCTCATAAGAGACTCACAAGATTCATAAGGAACTCATAAGATATCGAAATACGTCATGATTCAATGTATACAATTGTTAATTTCTTTTGGTTTCTACACTCTGATTTAGCATGTTATATGATGAATTGTACACTATATGATATGTTAATGTTGTATAGCATTGTTAGTTAGTAGTTTGTATACGCTGAGTATTCCATGCTCAGCCTTACATTTTATGTCGGCAGGTCGATTTGGCATTTGTAACCCAGAGCTACAAGTTAAAAAAGAGTAAGTGAGAGAGGATCCTTCTTGGGGTAATTTTGTGAAGATGAGGGTCTTGACAGGCGACCCTATTATTACTGCTTTGAGTGACGAGAGGGAGAGACATGTATATTTAACTAAGTGGGTATGTCCACTATGATTTGTCGCACTTGTATGCACTTGGAATACAGTTAAGTGACTAAGAAATTTTTAGGCTCGCCTTTTAGCATGCCTTGTATGCCCTTACAGGTTGTTATGTATGCCTCATGTGTCATACGGGATGTATGATATGGCGGTCACAAGCCAAAAGTCTCCTAACTCTTAGGGGGGATTTTGGGTCGTGACACCATAAACGCATAATTTTATTATATTAAAATTCCGGGTCATTACAGTCTCCCCTCCTTACAAAAATTTCATCTTTGAAATTTACATATACACTAGTCTACAAATAACTGAGGATGATTGCTTCTAATGACATCTTCAAGTTCCCATGTGGCTTCCTCTGTGACATGATGCTGTCACAAAACTTTAACCAGCTTACACGTTTTGTTTCGTAACACCTGTTCCTTGTGGTCCAAAATTTTCATTGGCTTTTCTTCAAAAGTGAAGTCTTCTCTTACTTGAATCGGTTCATATCTGAAATTTATCCAGATCAATGATCTCTAAGACCTAGAGGGGGGGGTGAATAGGTCTATCTAATAATTTCTAACCAATTTTAAAATTTTCAATTAATATGTTTAGAAATCAATGAACAAGTCAATCAGACAATCCACACAAATCAAACACATAAGATTTTTACGTGGAAAACCCTAACGGGAAAAAACCACGGGACCTTGTCCAGCAATAAACTTCACTATGAAAAGATATCAAGTACAAGACAAGACCTTACCAAAACAGAAACGACGTTCCTAGGTATAGACTCTTACTCTTGATTTCCACGAACCAGCAGGTTCGATCTCCGCCGTAGCAGCTTCGGTTCCACACCGACCTAATCTTTTCAAGCTACTTCAAAACCACGATCACACACGATCGATCTCCTTCCACGAAGGCTCCGGATCAAACACCGGACACACACACAAAGTGTAGGGTTGTGAATCAATTTAGAAAGTTTCAAACCCTAGAGGGATCTCATACAAATCTGAGATCACACAATGCAAGATCAAAGGTTTAGATCTATACTTGCATTCTCTAGGATCAAAGAAAGAGGAGGGATCAACAAAGATCTAATAAAAGCAATAAGAAAAACCCTAGAAGAGTTTCTCAGACCTCTACTCTTTCAAAAATATCAAAGACACGAATTAGGTCTCCAAAAAGTTGTTTATATAGGGTTTAAAAAAAGAATCCAGAAAAAAAAAAATTCTTTTTACGGGGACTGATCGATCGGTGCTCACTACCGATCGCTCGGTCCAAAACGGATCGCTCGGTCCAAATGACCGATCGCTCGGTTATAAATCATCTCTCTGGAAAAATACCCCATACAAAATTTTTGTCCAGTCGATAGCCACCGATCGCTCGGTAGGCCACCGATCAATCGGTCCCAATACCGAGCGATCGGTTGAGACAGAATTATTTTCAAACCTTGATTCATTTCATTTTTATTTGATTCAAATGAGATCAAACAACTTTGTTAGGTTTAAAACTATCCTCCTAGGTATGTTTAGAGTTATCTAAGCCAAAACCAACCTAGGTAGGGGTCTCTAAGTCCATTACCTGTCTAGATCCAGAGTAGAAGGTTTTTCTTCTCTTTCTTCAATCTTCTTTAAGCTTTAGCTCTTCTCTTCTGACAAGTTGAACATGACTCGACGACTTGACTCTCATGACCTATCTAATGATCACGGAATTTGCCAACACCTATTTAGGGATTTACAATCTCCCCCTTTGGCAATTCCGGGACAAAACAAGACTAACTCATATACTAGGTTCAAATTTTCCTAATTGATTCAAAAATGGAAAAGTGACCTTTACATGACTCAAAAATATAATTACAGGACTTTTGACATGTTAGCTTGTCATGATTCACCAAACTTAGAACCTGTTTGCCTGCACATGCTAAATCAAAAAACCTGTGAAGCATGGGAAATAAAATATGGGATAAAATATTGGAAGAATGAAAATATGTATAACATAACATCCACAATTCCACAATACTATATCCATAACAGGTTAAGCATTCCATAACATCATTCAAAACATTTATAACCTCATCCAACACATTAACACATTACATAACACTCCCCCTTTTTGGCTCGAAATGCCAAAGGTGGACTAGAAAATTAATGTATAACCATCCAAATGAGATGAGATAGAAGATAATGAGCATAAACCATTCAAATGTATACATCCATAACAAGTCAATAATATCCAAGTAGGTTTGTACTAAGTACAACCAAGACAAAATACATCAAAATGTCAAATAAAAACTATCACTCGACTAAGATAAACTCCAATCACGAACTATCCCTCCTGTTCATCATCATAAGTGAGCTGGGACTCATAGTAAGCTCGAAAATCTCGAACATCTCTCTGTACGCCCAGCACCGCTGCATCGAGAGATCCAAGTCTACCACGAACCTCTGTAGTAAACTCCTCGTATGATGAAACATGAGTCCGGAGATCTATCTGCATCTCTCGCATCATCTTCCCAAGATCATCCATAGTGGTCGGAGGAGGACGAGATGACCCAGCACCAACTTCTGCTCCCTCCTCTGTATCTCGAACTGAGGCATGTGAAAAACTCTGAGCTAGGGTCTTTTTGTTGATTGGACCCTTAGGAACTCGTGTAGGAACACCAGGAGGAGCGATAACTCCTTGAGAACCAAGAAGTTTAGTGATGAGTGAACCAAATGGTAGGGCTCCAACTGCTGTACTAGTTTGATGGGCTTGGATCATCAAGTCAATGATGTGAGCGGCAAGATCAATATCACGCCCACGTAGAAGACTAAACAGAAATCTAGCTCTATCTTCCCTAAGGTCCGCAGTATGAACCTTTGGATGGATATTTGCACTCATAACTAGGTTTACTAGTCTAGCATCCTTAGTGAGTTTCGCCACTTCAATAAGAGACCCAACCCAAAACGAAGGAGTACCACTAAGAAAGGTAACAACATGTTCCATGGAGTCTTTATCCTCATCAGTCTTATAAATATAAGGATAATATGCATTTGGAACTCGAGGACAGCCAAGGAATTTAGAAATCAAATCAGCATTTATGACAACAGATTGTTCTAATGCTCGAGATTTGAATGACCAT
This sequence comes from Tetracentron sinense, assembly GCA_015143295.1. NCBI lineage: Eukaryota > Viridiplantae > Streptophyta > Magnoliopsida > Trochodendrales > Trochodendraceae > Tetracentron > Tetracentron sinense. The sequence goes on along the minus strand of CM026553.1, from coordinate 6,426,448 downwards.
TTTTTCTGGTTGATTTCAGAAAAATTAGAGTAAAATTCTCTAACTAAGTGGACAGAAGCAGGACCGGATAAGGTAAGTATACCTTCCCATTGACGATCTGTAATGAGTGTAGGAAGATAATAATCACCAAAATCAGAAATATGTATGTCCCTTTCAACCATAACACCTTTCTTGCTAAAATACTCACTATAGAGTTGAGCAGCAGTAGGACTTATAAACTGGGATAACTTACTGGACTGGGAAGATGAAGCTTTACCTTTATTTTTCCGAGTTTTATCAGCCAAATATTTTTGACGATTCTCAATTGTAGAATCTATCATTCTACGAATTGGCCTGTCCCCAATGGAAATACCATGCCCTATTGGAGTGAAAGTAAAAGGCTCTAGGTTTTCCTCATCTTGAGGAGGGTCCTCTTGGTTGTTGAGGACCAACCTCCGACGTTTGGGAATGCCAGACATGAGATAGGCAAGAAGGATTAACGACAAAACGAAAGCCATGAAAGAAAATGCAAGAAAACGATGCCCTAGATGAGAAAATCAATCTAAATGCACAAATCTTACCTTTTAGATGCTTGGGAAACCTTTAGAATAGAATGGAATGACCGTAGGAAAGATTTGGAGGAGAGGTAACCGAGAGATCGCTCTGGAGATCGGAGAACAAGTGAACAAAAAAAAATAGAAATGAGGGTTTTATAACTCTGTTCACGAAAGACCGATCGATCGGTCTTTAGCACTGAGCGATCGGTGGTCTGAAATTTTTTTTTAAATTTTACATTTAAAACCTTTTCTCCCCCTCAACCAATGGAACATTGAAAACTCATTTTCACCTCAATATGACCAATTGACCAAAAAATATGCAACATTTGATTTCATTAAAATCATAAATAATAATCACCCAAGAATTGATATATCAAGTAAAGTCATAAACAAGGATTATGTAAACATTAATTGATTTTCACCGGTGATTAAATATGGTATTTGCATCAAATTCACAATCAGAGTCAAGAAACAATTAGAAGTAATGTGAGTATGAAATCAAAATTCATTACTTTGACTCTTTGAATTGGTTTCCTTCCTTAATCTAGATTTTGACATTATAATTCAAATGAGACTCTAAAATTTTCAAAAACTAGTTTTAAAACCAATAATCATCCATATTTATATGATGAGCAATTTTTACCCCAAATTTGACTAATAAATTTATTTCATTTCTTTTTCAGTCAAATTGTACTCATTGTGAAAATTCTTTTTGGAGTACACATATATAGTTTTTAGCACACTGGTGACTTTCACTCAAGTGAGAAGGTAGCTCTTTCTAATGACAGTAGGGGCTTTCACACTAGTAATCCATATAGATACCTACTGTTTGTCTAGGTAGCCATTACTCACTGTTTGCATTCACTAGTAGCTATCACACAAACTCACAGGTAGTCCTCTCCATGTCAATAATTTTTTATAACAAGGGGGCTCACCTTATGGAATTTTTTATGAATTGGTTATACTAGATTTGATTAATCTAGGGAACCATATGGTATAATATCAGAACATTTAATTAGGAACTAATACCATCTAAAGAATCAGTCAGAGTGCATGTGCAAAATAGAACTTCTTTGTATGCTCAACTCTAACTGAGATTAGTTAGCATGACCAAATTCAATCACAAGATCGAACCAACAATTGAACTATCCTATATTACTCAATCCTATGAAATATTTATCCTTGGATTATATGTTTAAATATGATTTCAAGGAAATAACATTAAGCAAAAAGATAGGACAAATAAGGTCATATAAACACATTATTTTTTGCAATATTTATTTATTTATTTTTCAATTTTTTGAATGTTTTTGGATTTTTATTACTTAAAAAAATAACAAAAAAAATAGCTCTATGACATAAATAGAACATGAAGAACACATAGGCTATGAAACAAGTACATCTTTACTCAACTCCGCACAAACCTATGGATTTCCTAAGGAGTTCAAACCTAAGGGAATCTAAGGGTTTTGTTAGAATGTCCGCAAATTGATTCTCTGTTTGGACATACTCTATAGACACAATCTTTTGCTCAACAAGATCACGAATGAAGTGATGTCTAATGTCTATGTGTTTTGTGCGAGAATGTTGAACGGGATTTTTGGAAATATTGATAGCACTAGAATTATCACAATACACAGTCATAGTGCTCTGTTCAATCCCGTAATCATTCAACATTTTCTTCATCCACAGAAGTTGAGTGCAACAACTGCCAGCTGCTATGTACTCAGCTTCTGCAGTGGACAACGAAATTAAATTCTGCTTTTTGCTAAGCCAAGCAACTAAGCAATTTCCAATATAGAAACATCCTCCTGAGGTGCTTTTCCTATCATCAGCATTTCCGGCCCAATCGGCATCGGAATATCCAACTATCGTGGCATTTGTATCAAAAGAATACAAGAGGCCAAATGATAGAGTTCCACTCACATATCGAATGATACGCTTAACTGCAAGCAAGTGAGACTCTTTTGGGCTCGCTTGATAGCGGGCACATGCACCAACACTAAAGGCTATGTCAGGTCTAGTAGCAGTTAGGTAGAGTAAACTACCAATCATGCTTCTATAAGAAGTTTGATCAACATCTTTGCCTGTAGCATCTTTACTAAGTTTTGTCGTAGAACTCATAGGAGTTCTTACATGCTTAGCAGAGCTCATGCCAAATTTCTTCACTAGATTTTTAGCATATTTGATTTGAGATACTGAGATCCCATAATCCAATTGCTTGATCTGAAGACCAAGGAAGAAACTTAGCTCACCAACCATGCTCATTTCAAATTCATTTTTCATTTGTTCAGCAAATGAACGAGCATGTAAGTCTAATGTGGAACCAAACACAATGTCATCAACATATATCTGGGCGATGACAATATCACCTTTCACATTCTTTATGAAAAGGGTTCTGTCTACTCCCCCTCTCGAAAATCCGTTTTCCAAGAGATAAGTAGTCAGCCTCTCATACCAAGCTCTTGGAGCTTGCTTTAAACCATAGAGGGCCCTTTTTAGCCGATAGACTTGATCAAGGTGATGTGGATCTTCAAACCCTTTTGGTTGTTCCACATAGACTTCCTCATGTAGAATGCCATTCAGAAAGGCACTCTTAACATCCATTTGAAAAAGTTTGAATTTCATATGGCAAGCCACAGCTAGAAGAATTCTTATTGATTCTAGTCTGGCTACAGGAGCAAACGTTTCATCGAAGTCAATACCTTCAATTTGGGTGTATCCCTGTGCAACTAACCTAGCCTTATTTCTTATGATAGTACCTTTTTCATCAGATTTGTTTTTGAAAATCCATTTGGTACCTATCACATTTGTATTGTTAGGCCTAGGTACTAAATACCAAACATCATTCCTAGTAAACTGAAGTAACTCTTCTTGCATTGTATTTATCCAATTATCATCTGCAAGAGCTTCAGCTACATTCTTGGGTTCAAAAGATAAAGTATAGCAAATGTAGCTAACTTCATTTTCAATTTGTTTCCTCGTTCTCACTCCACTTTCAACATCACCAATTATATCAGTGGGTGTGTGAGGACTCATGACCCTAGAATGTGTAGGTTTTGATGGAGATGATTGCTTATTTATAGGTGGAGTTGAAACAGATTCAACATTTTCATTTTCAGCACTTTCATCATCCTCAAGTTGCACAGTTTCTACACCGGAGTCATCCACAACTACATTTATGGACTCTATAATTGTAGAGGTTCTCAAGTTATACACTCGATAAGTTCTACTGTTGGTGGAATATCCAAGAAATATCCCTTCATCACTCCGGGATTCAAATTTGCCCAGTTGCTCTCTATCCTTAAGGATATAGCATTTACTTCCGAATTCTCAAAAGTACTTGACACTAGGTTTCTTGTTATTCCACAACTCATATGGGGTTTTCTTTGTTCCAGGTCTTACAAAAACTCTATTAACTATATAACAAGCAGTGTTAACTGCCTCAGCCCAGAAATGAGAAGCTAGATTGTTGCTATGAAGCATAACTCTAGCCATCTCTTGGAGAACCCTGTTCTTCCTCTCTACTACACCATTCTGCTGAGGTGTAATAGGTGCAGAAAATTCATGTTTGATACCCGACTCATCACAAAAATTGTTGTACTTAGAGTTTTCAAACTCCTTTCCATGATCACTTCGAATTCGAGTGATTGGGCATCTTTTCTCATTTTGAATTTTTAAGCAAATACTTTTGAAATTGTCAAAAGCATCGGATTTCTCTCTTATAAATGCCACCCATGACATTCTTGAGAAATCATCAACCATGACTAGGATGTATCGCTTTCCACCTAGACTTTCAGTTCTTGTAGGACCCATAAGATCCATATGAATTAATTCCAGTGGATATGAAGTAGCAATACTTGAAGTCTTCTTATGTGGGGTTCTAATTTGTTCACCAATTTGGCATGACCCACACACAGCAGTAGAAGGCTTTCCTAGTTTGGGAACACCTCTCACAAGCTCTTGCTTAGAGATTTTGCATAGGTCTTTGAAGTTCATGTGACCTAGTCTTCGGTGCCACAAATCAACTTCCTCAATTTTAGTCTTATAACAGACATTTGAGGGATTAGGATTGGGAGTTAAGCCGTAGCAATTGTCAGTGGTTCCCAATCCTTCTAGAACACACTTACCTTTACCATTAATGACTAAGCATTTATTTTGGGTAAAGTGTACAGCATGGTTATCATCACATAGTTGACTTATGCTAATTAAATTAGCTTTCAGTCCTTCAACAAACAAGGCATCTTTCAATTTAGGTATGCCTGGTGAATTGATGATACCCTTCCCTTTGACTAAAGACTTGCTTCCATCACAAAAAGTAACAGTCCCATCTGGACAGTCCTCAAATTGAATAAATAAGGACTTGTTACCTGTCATATGCCGAGAACACCCACTGTCGAAGTACCATATTTCTGTGTTTTGGGCTTTCAAGGCAGTATGAATGACAAAGCACTTAAGGTCATCCTTTCTTACATACATAGTCTTTAAACTTTGTTTAGATCTTTGATCATTAATCTGTGTAGTAGAGAATTTTTTCCTTTTTGTCCTCCTTGACCTTTTTCTGTTTTGTTCAGTTCTAGCTTTTTGATAAGTCAAATTGTTTCCTCTTGAATAATCATTTGGAATAAATTGACCAGTTCTTGTCCTAGAGATTTGAGCAATTCTATTAACATCATCGCTCAACATTCTAGACTTTTCAGTTAGAACCTGAATCTGCCTTTGAAGAGTCCCTTGACTTTGATTTTGGTTCCATGAACCATTTCGGGGAGCTCTCCTAAAAGCATTACAATTAGGTCGAATGTGACCTCTTACACCACAAAAGTGACATGTGGGTATGAATCTTGGGAGAGGAGGACGATTTCTTCTAACAGGAATTTGATTCCTCAAAGTATTCACTCTAGGAGCTGTATTTCTAGGCTTTACAAAATTTGTATAAGCCTTAGTACTTGATGTAGAAGGTAAATTTTCTTTAGGATCAGAATGTATTAGCTCAAACACTGCACTAGCCATTGTACCAACAGCTAAAAGACCAACTGGTGTGTCAGCATGTCCTATCCCAGATCTACTCGAATTTGATCCATACTTTCTAACTAATTCATCTAGGCAGCTAGTGTTACCAAACATTCTTACTTATTTTTCAAGAGTATAGACCTTCTGAATCAAGTCAGTCTTGTCTTTAAGGGTAATTTGATGCTCTTTTTCAAGAAATTTCACCTTATCAACAAGAGAGTCTTTAAAAGTTTCTAGCTCCATTTGCAGAGTTCTTAACTCTTCAATTTCTTTCATGGAAGTGTCTCTTTCAAATTCTAATTTTTTGACCACATTAGTCAATGAGACATTCTCTTCCAAAAGACATTGGACTTTTATAACAAATGCTTCGTTTTCATTTTCCAACTGACTAACTAGAGCACTCTTCTCTTCTGCTACTAGTTTACAAATATCTCTTTCATTTTGAATGAGTTTGAGTTTTTTGCTCAAAGAGATTTTTGTTTTAGTCAGTTTCAAACTTTCAGCATACAACTTATCATAAGTTGTTTTCAAATCTTCATCACTTTCAGAGTCAGTTTGACTCTTCTGTAAGTCATCACTAGACTCAGTATGAATACTCTCATCACTTCTATCCTTTTCATCAACCGCAGAGGTAGTCTCAAGAATCCCAGAAATGGAAACAGTGAAAGCCGTATGATTTCCAGTATCTTCACTTGAAGAGGAACTGTCCGATTCTTCATTCTCGGAATCACTGTCATCCCAACAGGCATTCATCACCTTGCCCTTACTCTTCTTCTTGTTAGGACAGTTAGGTGAAATATAACCGAAGCCATGGCATTCATAACATTGAACACCTTGGGATTTCTTGTCGCCACTCTTGGAATTTTTCTTGTTTTCCCAGGGCTTAGACTTTGACTTCTCAAAAGATTTTCCTCCCTGTTTGGGATTAAACCTCTTTTTCGTTCTAAAAAATTTTCAAAATTTCTTAACGAAGAGAGCCATTTCTTCCTCATTCATATCTCCATCACTGTCATCCTCATCCAAAGTTTCCTTGATGGATTTCAAGGCTAAAGATTTGTTCTTCTTGGATGGACGGAGATTGAGTTCATAGGTTTGGAGTGATCCAACCAATTCCTCAATCTTCAGAGAGTCAACATTTTTACTCTCTTCGATTGCAGTGACTTTGGTTGAAATCTCTCTGGGAGAGATCTAAGGACTTTTCTAACTATTTTGGACTCAGATATTTTCTCACCTAAATTGAAACTAGCATTGACAATGTCACTAAGTTTTGCATAGAATTCATCAAAAGTGTCATTGTCTTCCATGTTTAAATGTTCAAATTTGGTGGTTAACATTTGGAGTTTTGAGATTTTAACAGTGGTAGTACCCTCATGGGTAATTTCAAGAATGTCCCAAGCCTCCTTTGCTGTTTCACATGAAGAAATTCGTCTGAATTCCTCAGCAGTGACTGCAGTAAAGATAGCATTGAGACCTTTAGTGTTCCATCCACTTGACTCAAGTTCTTCTCTGGTCCATTCATCAGAATATTTGACGACAGTCAAATCACCTACAGTTTTTATGGGCGTAGTCCACCCATTCTGTATAGACATCCAAATTCTCTCGTCAATAGATTTGAGAAAGGCTCTCATTCTAGCTTTCCAATAAGCATAATTATTCCCATCAAAAAGTGGGGGACGAGAGACGGATCCACCTTCTCTTAGAGTACTCATGATCACGGATAATACAGGATCACACTTAAGGGATTAGCCTTATCAGTGAACTAGCTCTGATACCAATTGAAATTTATCCAGATCAATGATCTCTAAGACCTAGAGGGGGGGTGAATAGGTCTATCTAATAATTTCTAACCAATTTTAAAATTTTCAATTAATATGTTTAGAAATCAATGAACAAGTCAATCAGACAATCCACACAAATCAAACACTAAAGATTTTTACGTGGAAAACCCTAACGGGAAAAAACCACGGGACCTTGTCCAGCAATAAACTTCACTATAAAAAGATATCAAGTACAAGATAAGACCTTACCAAAACAGAAACAACGTTCCTAGGTATAGACTCTTACTCTTGATTTCCACGAACCAGCAGGTTCGATCTCCGCCGTAGCAGCTTCAGTTCCACACCGACCTAATCTTTTCAAGCTACTTCAAAACCACGATCACACACGATCGATCTCCTTCCACGAAGGCTCTGGATCAAACACCGGACACACACACAAATTGTAGGGTTGTGAATCAATTTAGAAAGTTTCAAACCCTAGAGGGATCTCATACAAATCTGAGATCACACAATGCAAGATCAAAGGTTTAGATCTATACTTGCATTCTCTAGGATCAAAGAAAGAGGAGGGATCAACAAAGATCTAATAAAAGCAATAAGAAAAACCCTAGAAGAGTTTCTCAGACCTCTACTCTTTCAAAAATATCAAAGACACGAATTAGGTCTCCAAAAATTTGTTTATATAGGGTTTAAAAAAAGAATCCAGAAAAAGAAAAATTCTTTTTACGGGGACCGATCGATCGGTGCTCACTACCGATCGCTCGGTCCAAAACGGATCGCTCGGTCCAAATGACCGATCGCTTGGTTATAAATCATCTCTCTGGAAAAATACCCCATACAAAATTTTTGTCCAGTCGATAGCCACCGATCGCTCGGTAGGCCACCGATCGATCGGTCCCAATACCGAGCGATCGGTTGAGACAGAATTATTTTCAAACCTTGATTCATTTCATTTTTATTTGATTCAAATGAGATCAAACAACTTTGTTAGGTTTAAAACTATCCTCCTAGGTATGTTTAGAGTTATCTAAGCCAAAACCAACCTAGGTAGGGGTCTCTAAGTCCATTATCTGTCTAGATCCAGAGTAGAAGCTTTTTCTTCTCTTTCTTCAATCTTCTTTAAGCTTTAGCTCTTCTCTTCTGACAAGTTGAACATGACTCGACGACTCGACTCTCATGACCTATCTAATGATCACGGAATTTGCCAACACCTATTTAGGGATTTACAATATCGTTTCACATACGAAAGATCTGGTACATATTTTCTCAGCATGGATAGGTGAAACACATTGTGAACCATCTCTAGCTCTGGTGGTAACACTAAACGATAGGCTACACCTCCTACTTTAGCCAAAATCTCAAAAGGTCCAAAGAATCGCGGACTTAACTTTCTCCACTTTCTAAATCGTACAATACCTTTTGATAGAGAGATTTTCAAGAAGACGTGATCACCGACTCGAAATTTTAAGTCTCAACGTTTTCCGTCTGCGTAGCTTCTTCGTTGTTTCTTACACCAACTTAGGTCTCAATAGTTTACGTTCCCCTACTTTAGTCCAACATACTGGCGATCAACAGCTTCTGCCGTATAAAGCCTCATAAGGAGCCATTTGAATACTTGCCTAATAACTGTTATTATATGCAAACTCGATTAATGGCAAGTGATCATCCCAGTTTCCCCGAAAGTCCAGACTGCAAAATGCGCATCATATCTTCTAGAGTTTATTAAAAAGTATTATACTTATAAAAGGATTTTCTCTAAATGTTTTTCAAGAGAAATTGTTTCTCATGGCTTAATCATAAGTCTTGGAAACCCGAATGATTTGCAATGGGCTATGGGTTAGATAGTATGTCAATCTCGAAGGTCCATTAGAGATAATCTATTTGGAAGGATAAATCGAAATTAAAAGTTCTTGTGACAAGATTCGTAATGGTTAATCTTCATACACTGGGATTCAATTGCAACATGGATATCTCACGTCACTTGAAATTCCGATGTAATTCCTGTTTAGGGTCAATGGGATAACATTGGATAAGCCAAGGTAAGAGTGTCCTAAAGCAATCTGTGGAGGTGCTCACATAAGAAATTCAAGCTCAATAATTGATTAAAATTTAATCAATTATTTAAGTGATTAAAAGTTAATCATTTAATTAAATAGATTAAAAGTTAATCTATTGTTTAAATTAATTGTTAATTTAAACATATGGATTATTTAACAATTATTTAATTAACATATTTAAAGGGGAAATAGGTTTGACCCATATCCATAAACCCATTAAAATGGACTTTTAATATGGGCCAAAGCCCATGGGTTTAAACCCTAGGTGGGGCGCCCACTTGAGGAATCCTAGTTGGATTAGGATTTGTTTAATTGAATAATTGTTGAAATATAATTTCTTTAATTATGGAATTTAAATCCAATGGTTGGATTGCATTAAGGATTAAGATGGAATTGTAATTCGATTACAAAAGAGAGTTTTAACTCCCCAAAGTCCACGCCCCATAGAAGCTCACGCCACCCCCCTTGGTGTTGGTCTTCTAGTTTGACTAGGTTTCCTTTTTTGAGTTAGGATGTTGACTTATCCCTTTTAATTAAGGAACCCTCTTATAATAGGGACTCCTTAATTAGTAGGATTACTATAACTAAAGTAGTTATAGATTAAGTAGGAGTTTATTTAATTAATAATAAGAGTTATTATTAATTAATAAATCCTACTAGATAAGATCAAGTTGGAGTAGGATTAGGATAAGATCTTAGTCTATAAATACCCCAACACCCTAGACCTTAAAGCACTTTTCTCCAGAATTTTTTCTCTCCTCTCATCTCTCTCTCCAAACCGTGAGCCCTAGGGGATACCCCTAGGGATTTTCGTGAGCTACTAGTGGTCCAAAGGTTTTGCAAATTTAGGGTTTTGAACTCTAGTACTTTTGGTGATAGAAGGTCTACACCATTACTCCATTTTCTTCCTCTTGCTTATATAATTCCAAAGGAGATTCTAAGGCTTCATGGGGATAGCGAAGAACTAGGATCGAGCTTCTATTATGTTTTTCGGAGAAATCTCTACAAAGAGTTCTGACGATTCGAGTGGATTTAAGCTTCATCGGTGCAAAGCATTAATCGAAGTGATATGACTAAAACTCTTAGATAATTTTGATGCTTTCTATGGTGTTAAGATCTAGGGCATCCAGTTTCCGTATAAATTTTTATCCGGATCCCCCTACAAGTGGTATCAAAGCACATGGTTAGGAGTATTTTTTTGTTTATTTTGATAAGGTAATTAAATGGATGATTTAATTCATGAAATGAATTAATTTAGATCTATTTAATATTGCTTGTAGTTTTTATTATTTTATTTGTTCATGAGATGAATAAATAAATATTTATTATATTATCGAATGAGATTTGATAATTAAATAAATTTTAAAAACTAGTATTATATGTGATATAATTAAATTCAAAATAAAGAGTTTATTTTGAAATTCCTTTTAAATGATTTGATCATTTAATATATACTTATTAATTATTTTAAACAATTAATAAATGATTTTTCCCATAAATAGATTTTATTCAAAAAATTATAAAACCCTAATTTATGATATGATCATACTTAGGATTTTCGATTCTCTTATTTTTTATTTTAATCTTGGATAATAGTAGAATCAATCTTGAATAATAGTAGAACCAATCTATATGAAAGGATCTTGCATTCGGGAAAGAAATAAAATTTTGTAGAGATTTTAAGAAAATTCTATCTTACATTTTAAAAATAATTTTATGAAAATTGTTTTATGGAAAATATAATTATTTTATTTTTTCCAGGGTTAGATCTATATAAGATATAGATTTTATCGAGCGATTTGGTAGTTGTTATCAAATTTTAAATCCTTTTAAAATAAGAAAAAGTACACCATCATGATGTAGCATATATTTTATATGAGATTATAGTTATGGGTCATATTTTATGATAAATTGTGAATCATTCATGCATTCATATTAGAGGTTAATATGTAGTAGGTTTTGGCAATCTGTAAAGGGCAGATTCATTCGGTTTCCCTGAAAAGGACGAATGGAATACTGGTTTCCCTAATGCCATTTAAATCCTGTTTAATGCATTGGTGTCGATGCTGTTAAGGAGGATGTTGCGATGTGATCTCGATAAGATGATATAGGAAGGGATCGCGAAGGAGTTTGCGAGCTGCCTTTATTATTATCTCATTCTCTTGCATCCATGCATTTTAATTTATTGACCCATAGCGATTAATCTCGTATATATATATTTTTTAATTATCATGAGATGATAGTTGTTTATTTTATCATGAGATTATATCTATTTATATGTTTAATTATTCTGTTGAAATAATTGCCCTTGAATATATCATTTGTATATAAGACTGGGGATAAGTCCCTAAGTATTATGATCTTCTGCCATACACTATGTGAACCTATAGTGGGGAGTGTGAGTAAGCTGACAGGCCAAAGCCGAGCCCAATCCCTCTCACCTATGAGTGAACATGGTGAAAACTGAATAAGCAAATAGTGGGAGCAATAACGCCAAAGCATGAGCTTTCGCTAGGTGTTTATTAGGTTCATGGTAGGTGGGCACATGAATAAGAGATATTATACAATAACGCCAAAGCATGAGTATAACATCCCTTATAGATCAGACAGAAGATCGAATGCTCCAGGATTCACAAGATGAGATTTGTGAAATTGGAGAAGATAGTTTCTATCTGCCTATTCAAGGCAATGTGATGATATGCCCAAAGGCAGGATCACATTAAGCCAGTGTCTAGGTTTTCGAAGCCAATCAATTCTTCCCAAAGTGACAATACCATTAGAAATAGACCCATAATCTAATTGGTATTAATGAATACAATACATCCCTAATACTATCTATTTTGTCATTTGATTAGTTCATGACAGGTCTACACCCATTGACTGAAATTCTTCGTGATGAAAAGTTAGTAGGAACTAACTATGTAGAATGGAAAAAAAAGATTAGAATTGTATTTGCCGTGGATAACCTTGACCTATGTCTTAAGACACGTAAGCCCGAAATTCCTCCAGATGCTTCACCGGCCCAAAAGGCTGAGTTAGAGCAATGAGAGAGGTCCAATCAGATGACCAAGTGTTACATACTGGCTTCAATGTCTAACATTTTGCAAAGCCAGCATGAACACTTGGATAAGGCTTCTGACATTTTGCAAAACCTTCATGAGATGTTTGATGAGCAAAATAGGTCAGCTCGATAAGTAAAGTTGAAATCCCTTGTTAACACCAAGATGGCTGAGGGAACTCCAGTCAGGGAGCACATCATAAAGATGATAGGCTTATTGAATGAACTGGAAATTCTTGGTGGAGAGATGGATGCCATCACTCAAGTTGACACTGTTCTGCAGTCACTCCCTTTGTCCTTCAATTCATTTCGTGTTAAATTATAACATGAGCAAGAGTGAAATGTCACTAAGTGAGCTTATGAACTCACTTGTGGCTGCAGAAGATTTGATCAAAAAGTCAACTAAAAGTGAAACTTTAATCGTCGATAAACCTGATACCTCCAAGAAATCTAAAAAGTTTAGAAAATGGAATAAAGGCAAAGGAAAGTTTAAAGACAATAAGAGTAAGGCAAGAGTTGCCAAAGGTTCTTCAGGAAAAGTTGGCAAGGAAAACAAGGGCAATGGAAAGTGTTTCCACTATGGTAAAATAGGCCACTAGAAGAGGAATTATAGGACTTACCTCTCAACTCTTAAGAATGGTGGAGGAAGTACTCAAGGTATGAGATACTTTGAAGTATATATTACTGTTGAGTCTAACTTTCTGGACAGTCCTCCTAACTCATGGTGCGTGGATTCTGGATCCACTGTACACGTTTGCAATTCTTTACAGGGGTTTAAGGAAACTAGAAAAAAGATTCAACAAAAGACAGAAACAAATCCACTATCTGTTTTACGTCAAGCAATACGTGTTCAAGCAGAGGAGAGATAGAAAGAGCCGAGACCAGCACCGCCGACCAAACAAGAGCAGAAGCTTAAAGTTGGCTCGGGTGCAAATGTTGCAGTCAAGTCGATTGGCATGTTTACTCTTTATTTACCTAATGGAAAGACATTAATTTTAGAAGACTGCTTTTATGTGCCTTTAGCACATCGTAATTTGATTTCAGTATCTAGATTCTTATTTTATGGATTTTCTATCATTTTTAATTCAATTGTTTGAAATTAAAAAAGATGGAATGGTCTTGATTACTGAAAATCTCATTAATGGTCTTTATTTAATATTCCCTTTAGTAAATAATGAATGTCTGCAAAGTGACAGTGTCTCATCATCTAGAATGTCTGGAATGAAGAGACATTGCAATGAGTCTACTTATCTTTGGCATGAGAGAGTTGGTCACATTAATCTTGATAGGATTAAGAGGTTGGTAAAAGATGGTCCCCTTGACTTCCTCAAGGTAGAACCACGCCCTACATGCGAGTCTTGTCTCGAAGGAAAAATGACCAAGAAGCCTTACCCTAAAAAGGTAGGAAGAGCTGAAGAAAAATTAAGACTAATGCATAGTGATGTATGTGGTCCATTTATGTAGAACCTCGGACTTTTCCGTACTTAATGAGTAGCACTTTCGTAGACAATTGACCTTTAACGTAGTATAATTAATAAATAAGAGAGAAATTAAAAATTATGAAATGTCAGAAATGTCCCTTTTCGAAAGATGAACCCAACGCAAGTTGAATCGTCAAAATCTGACGAACGAGTCAAAAGATATGGCCAAAACAGTACAATGGGTCAAAAATCTGCAGAGCACTGATCACTAGGGATTGATCGGTTCACAACCGATCGCTCGGTTCAAATCAGCGATCGATCGGACCACAACCGGTCGATCGGTAGCTATCGACTGGTTAACTTTTTTGTATGGGAAAATTTTTCAGAGAGCATGTTTTTGACCGAGAGCTTGGTCAAGAACACCGATCGCTCGATAGACGACCGATCGCTCAGTATTTACCACCGATCGATCGGTAAATCGTGTTTTGTAGAAATTTCATTAAGGGCTTTTTTGTCTTTTAGGCATTAAACCCTTGCCTTTTAAGGCTTGCCCGAGCCTTTAGAGTCTCATTCACCTCACTTGGAGTATTTGAGAGATAAGAGAGAGGAGAAAGGGGTTTCCAAACCTAGGGTTTGCATTTGAGAAGAAATCAAAGGGTTTGAAGACCCTAGATCACCTCAAGCTTAGATTTCCTCAAGTTATTGGTTCAAACTCGTGAGGAGCACATTCCCCAAGCTAGGGCAGTGAATCCAGGCACGGGTTGAAGGATTTTCCTCGATTCTTCAAGGTCGGTACCTTTTGCTACCCTCCTAGTTCATACCCTCTTTCTTTCCTTCTTTATTTTGCCTAATTTATGAACCTAATGGAAGATAAATGTATGTGGTGTGAGGATGAATGTTGGGTGATGGATGCCATATGAACGTGATGTGATGAATAAAATGGGAAGGGCATGGTATTAATAATGAACACACATATGCGCCATGAGCTTAACCTATCTAGAAAAGCAAGATTTAGGTAATGACAAATAATGTACACACCACATGTTTGATGAAATGCCAATGTGAAGAAAAATGAATTGTAAATCAAAAAATGCATGCTTGAAAGCTTATGGAATTGCTAGGGTTCATGATAGTGTGTTTACTTGCTTTCCCTAATTAGCATGAATAACTATTTGCTAAAATTATTGATATGCTATGTATTGTTGAAATACCCAAATGTCATATTTAATTTCAAATGAAAGTATGCACACGATTCCATGAGCACGGCATGCATGACATGGTTTACCGATGATTTTCAAGAGGAAGGATGTTAGAGGTGAGACATATCTTACAATATGTCTTACCTCGCTTTTGACAAGAGGACAAGAACTAGCATGGCATAAGAGGGAGTTTACACTTCCCTCTCATGAGGGGTCTCCCCTCACTCACAAGAACATATCATGAAGAAGGGTCTCCCTTCCCTCTCAAGTGCATATCATGAAAGAAGGGTCTCCCTTCCCTCCCAAGTGCATCTCGTAAGCGCATCTCACAAGTACATGAACATGTTTAAATTTCAAGCAAGCACGCATGACACCCATGACATGGCACGCTCGACAAGATCAAGTAAGACAGACATGAAAAGTTTTCAAGTACGAAACGAGTATTTCAGTCAAGTCAAATGCACGATGTTTAAAAGGGTTTTATCGGTTTTTATGTCGAGGGCTACTACTAGGTGGTAGATTCTGAGTGAAATGCCGTGGGTGTGAGCTTGAGAGATTAGATTGATGTATTTTGGCTGGCCTGTCTGCACTTTCTTTTGTGTATCTTTTTGTATAAACTTGGATCATGTATATATACTTAGAAGTTTTTGGTTAGACTTCTGCTGTGCTTTGTAGTTTATGTTTCCGCTTTTATTTTCCTCTAGTGTATATGCACCAAGTATTTTGCAGGTTGATTGTCAAGCAAGTCATGTAGGTCATGACCAGTCATCCAAGATTCACTCTAACTCCTAGGGTGGGTTTTGGATCGCGACAATTTAACATTATTGCACGAGGTCAATACCAGTATTTTGTCACATTTACCGATAACTATTCCAGATATGGATACGTCTATTTGATGCAACACAAATCTGACACCTTTGAAAAGTTCAAAGAATTCAGATTAGAAGTTGAGAATCAAACTGACAAATCCATAAAGGCACTTCGATCAGATCAAGGTGGCGAATAGCTCACCAACGAGTTTATGGATTACTTAAAGGATAATGGGATTATCTCGCAATGGACAAGTCCTGCCTCTCCTTAACAAAATGGAGTTTCTGAAAGAAGAAACCAGACCTTATTAGATATGGTTCACTCTATGATTATCCATGCTGATGTTCCTTCATATCTTTGGGGATATGCTATAAAAACTGCCATTTATATTCTGAACCGGGTTCCATCTAAGTATATTCTATTTACACCCTATGAATTGTGGACTGGGCGAAAACGTAATTTACAACATCTAAGGGTATGGGGTTGTCCTGCGCATGTTCGCAAACTCGAACCCACTAAGTTGGAATCTAGGACAGAGACATGGAATTTTGTAGGATATCCAAAAGAAACTAAGGATTTCTATTTCTACTCTAAGGCAGACCAAACAACAATTGTTAGGCTTCATGCCACTTTCTTGGAGGAAGAAATGGATCTCCTTAAGAAAGTTGAATTTCGTGAGATGAAAGACGACACAGCAAGTAACCAAACCCGAACCTAATCCTTCCACTTTAATTTCTCCTAATTCTATTCCACTGAGAAGGTCAGAAAGAGTTTCTAGACCACCGGATAGACTTTAGTATTACAATAATGAAGTTTATCTAGTTACCCCTGATGATGAGGATACAGATCCTAATACTTATCAGGAAGCTACATTGGATGTAGATGCATCTCAATGGAATATAGCCATGAATGCTGAAATAGATTCCATGCATGACAACGGTGTCTGGACTTTAGTAGATCCACCAGATGGTATAAGGCCAATTGGATGCAAATGGATTTATAAAAGGAAGAAGGGTGCCAATGGTAACGTGGAGACCTATAAAGCTAGATGTAAGCACCCAATTTTTACACCCCACCTAACCATAGTTAAGATCTTTTAACTATGGTTACACCCTCTTCCAAACCCTAGTTTAAGCCTAGTTAAACCACCCTAGTTAATCTTAGGAATCAAAACCATGTCCTAAACCCTAGCATTAGGTGACCCTAGCATAACCCTAGAGCCCTTAGGGTTAGAACCCCAAGACCCATGGTCTATAGGGCTTGACCCCTAGCCTCAAGCCCACAAGGCCCAAAAATGCCTTAGGATAGTCCCATAACCCATGTGTGCAGGGCCCAGCCCATTTAAAAACGAAACCCAGAATGTCGGTAGAAGGTCTACCGACATTAAAAATTGGCTTTGTTTCAGGCTGTCGGCAAACCTACCAACATCTTCAAGTTATGAGTTGCAGGCCTACAACACCCCTGCACACTCTACCTCCACCTCGGTCTCTCCCTCCTCAGCCCTTAGTCGACCTTATCGGGGTCCAATACCCTTCTTCCCCTTCTTCCTAATCCCTCTTAGGTCCTTGGTGTCCATCCCTTTAAAACCAAGCTCTCCCCTACGATTTGAGGGTCTGCAACTTTGAAGGAGAACCCCAGCTGCAAAACCGAAATCCTCACCATCTTCAAAACCCTTGGTTTGGTCCTAGGCCTCCCTTAGACCTGCCTCTCCCCTTCCCTGCTCGTGTAGCACCACTGAAGCGCCACCACCATGCATAGGCAGACCCCCCCTGTTTGGCAGAAAACAGAGCACTGGGTAGGGACATTCCCTACCCATTTCCTTATTGCTTTAACATCATGTGAGCCCCTGGTCATCTCCAGGGGACGTTTTTCTTTGTTTTTGTTATTGCTTAGTAGGTAAACAGACCCACACAGGGTGTTCACCCACCTAAACCATAGGTGTGGTGAACCTCCACTGGTATAGCACCTCCTCGAGGCTCTCACAGCCATCACCAGAACCTTCTGGGGGTCCCTCAGATCATGAGGGAACCCCTAGTTGCATTGATGTACAACCCCAGTAGCCATAGACCTGTTTTTACAGAAATCCAGGAAGGGCAGTACTTTCAGTACCGTAATTCCTAAAAAAGCCTGTTTGCCATTTTGTTGGTGATCCCTTTGCCGACATCTTGTTTTGGACCTGTTTCCAGAATGTCCGCAATACCTCTACCGATAATACACTGTTTCAGGTGCAGCGACTTTGCAACCTTGTGGGGCCCACTCCAGGCATCCCTCGGTTCCACACCAGACTCATAACATCCCCAGGAGTCCCCTCTACACTCCCATACACTTGGTTCACCTCGGGTTACAGTTTAACCCTAGTTAACAGTGGCAAAACCACAGTTCAAAAACACTGTTATACATGTCGGTAATCCAATTACCGACATTAATTGTGATTTTATTCTGGGATTTTACAGGGGCCCAGGCCTGGTAGGAGGCCACTTTAGGCCCTGCCTAGCCCCCTGGGCCCACCTTGGATTATACCAGACCCTTAACCGTGGTTAAATCCACCTCCGGTTAACATTTAACCGCGGTTAAGCACCCCTTAACCACCAAACTTTTGAGAAATTAAACAAAAATTCCTTAAAATGTAATTGGACCATAATCCTGACTTTGGCCCTCTCCCTAATCCTGGTTAGCAACCTTAACCACAGTTAGACACCCTTAACCACGGTTAGCAATCCTAACCATAGCTAACTTCGGTTTACGGCCTACCGGGCCTAAGAACCAAGTCTACCGGACTTATCTCGGCCTATTGGTCCCTACCTTAGCCTACTGGGCTACAGCTCACTCACCCTTTACTGTGGTTAGCAACCCTAACTGCAGTTATTTCGGCCTAATCCTGGTTAGCAACCCTAACTTGGGCCGGACTCCGCCCTAGTCTACCGGATTACTCCCTAAGCCTACCGGGCTAACATACCTTGCACTTGACCCCCCCTCAGTCAACCTAACCCTAGTCTACCAGACTAGTCCATGTTAGCCACCCTTGGTGCACACACACGCCCCTAACCTTGGCACAGGCTCACGTGCCAGAACTACGCTCGGTCTGATCTCACCCTGTGAGTACGTTGGCAGCCCAACATGGGCCCGACCCCAGTTAGCTTTTCCTTTCTTGGATTAATGTTCACTTAAACCTTTTGACATTCTAAACAAGATTAACTTTATTTGGCTTAAACCTTGAGAGAACGGAACCGTTGTAAAACGGAAGCCTCGGGGTGCCTAACACTTTCCCCGGACTTAACCGAATCCCTTACCTTGATCTCTCTCGTAGACCAAGACCTTATCCAAAACTTCGGGGGACTTATCCCTTCTGAATGAATAGGTGGCGACTCTCAAAAACCAATGAGACCAAATCAGGGAGTGAATTCCCGCGCCCACAGCTCTGGTAACTCTACTGGGGATTGCTGTCATCATCTATAGGGTTCAATCAGGAACCCGGGTTTAAGCCAACTAAACCTTAATCTTGTTTAAAATGCCTAAGTGTTTAACTAAACAACTGATCATTTTACATCTCTTGGTTAATTGTGTATTGTGCATCCATACATGTCATAGTAGTATAATTATCCCATTTAACCCAATAGAAAGGCTTATTACATTAACGGATGCTGGATGATCATCTTCAGTGTCAGTGACTTAAAAGTCTCGGAGGTCCGCAGAGTTACTCCTGTTGGGTGATATCCCATAGGGAAGGATTCTGAATGCTCTCGCTTACACCAATCGACCATTTTCAGGTATGTTCTATACCGGGGAGTCGCATATATGGTGTTAAGTGATCCCCCCTTCCTACTAGGAACACCCTTGCATCAAACCAGCATTCATACATGAAGTCCAGGCTAGGGTATAGTCTACAAGCAGTCCATTTTGGGAGGGCTATCATAAACCCTAACCTGCTTGCACCCTATATCCGTCCCCAATCATGGTTGACTACCCGGGCACATTCTACCCGGATAACCACCCACTTAGGGGCATGTAATGAGTCAAACCTGTGCTTGTAATAAACTACATCCAACCCTGCTTCCCGACATAGAATATGGAGTCTAAATCCCAGGCGGACAAGCCTTCACTGGGCCCGTCTTGACCGTGATCTGATAGGTCCCTCGGTTTCCAATAACCTGGGCTAAAGCACGTCAGACCTCCGTCTGTTTGCCCTATCGGATCACGTGTGTCTTGTCACACCCAATCATAATCTGCATCATCATTTCGCATCCCATCGGTATACATGGTGCAATCACAGAGTCTGTACATTCTTATCCAGGTAGATGGCAGGTCCTTCAGGGATAACTCAGTCAATGGGCTGACAGTCACGACACGTGTATCTAATCAGTCAGGGGGCATGTGATGACAACCTCCAGGCATCAATTGGGGCTTTCACCTCGAATCAGCGTCTTGTTTGGGCTTAGTACTACAAAACTGAAAATATCCTAGACCTATCTGTGGTTAACTCGGATTCGTGTCTCATGAACACTGCTATCCAGTGTTGGAGCCCATCTCACATGGTATTCCGTTTTGGTAAGAATGAGCTCTGCCCAACACTAGAAGAGATTTAGTGCATTCTAGGATTAAACATGGACGGCGAAGCCATAGTACCACGCTAGAAGACAACATACCAGGCAGACCTATCCAGGTTCTTGCATATCAAGTCTGCCTACTTACAGCCCGGTCCTAATGGCTCTTTTGATCGGATACCCGTGTCTTTTCTCAAAAAGAAGTACAAGTGCAAATGGAACCTTGACTCCCTTTCAGCGGAACTTCCCGGTCTTAATGCCTTAGCACTGATAGCCATGTCTCAACTGGTGTTCCCAAGGTGCCGTTCGCTCGTCGAAGCAGTTTTGGTCGGGGTCATCGAGGACATGCACAACTCCTACTAAGTTGTACCAGTCATCCTAGCCGAGCTTCTCAGGGCTCTTAACGAATCTGCAAACCGCAGAAAAGGCATCTTCCATGCCAGGGCACCTCTACTACACCTCTGGTTGGTAAGTCACTTGCATACAATCATTTCAGTACCGGACGGCATCCGCGACGCCTACTGTTTGCCTTGGAAGATTTCTTTGAATCAAGGTCCGATAGCAACTACAGATGTTGGAGAGCTCTACTAGCTTCTCCAAGACCTTTCAGAGGAAGAATCACTTGGCAATGCAATTGGCTTGTGCTGAACAGGCTACCCCGTGTCGTCATCACTGGCAGACGATGCATGATTCTTGCTGGTCTAACAGGCTCCGCAGTCTATACACCACTCCGAGTCCTCCGACAGTTTAGATTCTCTCAGCGTATCCCAGTGATAGATCGGTGGGAAAATGATTGGATCACCTTCACAGTGCAATCCGACAATCTCACCCGGCACTTCCAGTCAGCTTGGCACAGCTCCAGATGAGACCAATGACCAGACTTCATGGTTACATCAGGGCCATCAACCAACTCGACATACCGACAATGGGTGGATAATCCTGACATTCTACCTGGCATGCCTGCAACTAGGGAACTGCCCATACCAGTCGCAGCTCCGTCACAAGGAACCATACCCCTAGCAGAGATGGTGATTCCCTGGAGAGACTTCTTCCTAGAGAGACAGCTCCAGATTCAGTAGAAATGGAAGAAGTTATGGAAAGCCCAACATACATGTAGGCAGCAGGAAGCAGAACAAGGTCGTGAACTCTAGGCCGTACAAGAACAGGTTGAATAATTGGAGTAGACAGTCCAATCCCTTCACAGGAGACGCAGAGGTGACGCCAGGGAAATAGCCGTCATCCGGGCCCAACTTCACTTCCACCAAGAACAGCTTGATAGTGCAAAGGCGGAGATGACCTCCCGTATCCAACAATTTGGATACCGCATGTTCAACGCTATAGAAACCCTTACGCATATGGAGGTCGAAGTTACATCCCTCCAGCAGCAGATCATGGATCTTAAGGGTGTGCCCCGGCCACTTGACTTTGCGATCCCCGAAGGGCCTGCCTAGGATCGAGTCCTTTTTCTTTTGAGTCTCATCATCCCTGTACTCACTGTACTCTTCATGGATCAATGAAATCTTTCTTTAGCATCTGCTTTTTGTCATCATGCATAATCATGTTTAGCCGTTGCATTCTTTTCAGTTGCATGAGCCGACTTGTGACTCGTTCTTTGACATGGATTCTTGCAGAAGTAGCAGCTGTAGACGCAATCTTGATAGAAGTACCAATCACAGAGATAATCTCTTGCACGACCCAATCAAAGAATAGCTCTTACACAGCACAATCAGAAAGAGGTGCTGACTCAATGGCGGAACCTACAGATCAGCACCAACGAACCATTGAGATCCTACAATCACATGACAAGGACATAGCGGCCATGCAGTCAAAGCTTGATAGTGTCCTGGAATCCCTGAAGATTCTAATTGGTACCCGAACCGAAGAACCCTCCACCAGAATCCCCGATTGGAGAACCAACTGAGTAACCTATACCAGAGCCTCGTCCTTCCCCCTTCATCATACATGACCCCATACCTGCAACAGGTGGAGGAGAAGAGTATGAACAATATGAAGAGCAACCAAAGACCTTACACGTCCACCAGGATTGGCCTTCATCCTCAAATCCTACCCCTTTTTTACAAAACGAGATCAAGCAGATGAGAGAAGAGATGAGAAGAATGAGGGGAGCATCCACCAGTACAAGTCTATCACTGGAGGACTTAACTTTCTCATCAGGGGATGCTGTTCCCGTAGGTTTCAAGGTTCCAGACTTTGATAAATATGATGACTCGGGCTGTCCAAAACAACACCTGCAGTTATACTTGGGGACATGCTCCAACATAACAAGAACCAGCCCTTGCTCATCCAGTACTTTCAGAAGAGTCTGAAAGGGGTAGCCCTTATGTGGTGGATGTCTGTGGACAAGAAGAAGGTTAAGACTAGGCAAGATGCCATGGATAGCTTTATGGAGCAGTACTCCTTCAACCAGGAACTCCGCCCTCAGAAGAGCCAGCTTGAGCAGTTAAGCCAGTATAGCAACGAATCATTTCTGGAGTACGCCACCCGCTAGAGGGAAATGGCAGTTAAGATCCCAACTCTTATCCTTAAGGAAGAGATGGCAGGCATGTTCATGGGCACTCTAAAGTAGCTCTACTCTACACTCATGGTGACCTTACTAGTGGTGGACTTTGGCACATTGTCAGGACAGGTGCCCGTATCGAGACTGCTATCAAGAGCAGGGCCATTCATTCCAATCTAGGACTATCCCCCCAAGGCGACAACCTCGTCTAGCAGAAACATCGGTCCCAGGGACTACAGAAAGAAGGAAGATGTATATATGGTTGCTTCTACGGCACCTATCAGATTACCAGCTCCAGCAGCTTAGCAACAGTCATTCAGCAGGAATACCCGGCCAGCCCGACCAGTCCAGGGGCAAAATTATCCTCCCTAAAACTTTACTCCCCTTCCAAACACACTCAGTCATTTGTTGGAATTCCTCACCAAGAAGGGCTTTCTCGAGCTGAGAGGACCTACACCTCTCTTACCTCTAGATAAACAAAACAAGAACTACAATGCCGGCCATCATTACGCCTTTCACAGAGGCCCAGGCCATGCAACAGACTACTGCATCGGCCTGAAGTGTGCAATCTAAGATCTATTGGATGAAGGAAGGGTTGAACTGGCTCCTAGCAACACCAGCATCAATTAGGTGCCACTGCTCCCACATAACAATCAAATTAATTTTATCCAGTGGGAAGAGCCCGGGACAGGGCAGCCAGGACCCAGCACACCCGTAGTGACCCGGGACAGGGCAGCCAGGACCCAGCACACCCATAACAATCAAATTAATTTTATCCACTGCTCCCACACCAGCATCAATTAGGCCTTCTTACCGATCACCCGTCATAACCCCTTTCCCCCAGTCAAACGTAGAGACTGTTCAGTCTCCAACCCGATACCTGTCCCCGAATAGATCATCTATACCATTCTTTACCCAGCAAATTGGCCCACAGTTCCAGCTCAAGCCTCAACCTCTTCAGGCCCTGTCCGGATCCCTTACATCCCAGAACCTCCCTTCAACCTCAACCGAGTACCCGCTCCCCGCTCTCTCATCTTTGAGAGCGAGAGCATAGCCAACCAAACCCGATCTGGCCGGGTACATCAACCTCCTGTAATTGAGCCGGCAAAGGTGAAGAGTGCAGAGTGCAGAGAAAGAGAAAGCAGGGGTATTAGACCCACAAAAGGAAGCAGCCGATTCAGCAGTTTTATTGAAAATCCTAAAAAAAGCAGAGGAATTTAATATCACTCAACAATTGAGCAAGGTCCTAGCACAGACATCCATCTTGGGTCTTCTTCTCACTTCGGAGCATCACAGGAAGCAACTGCTCCAAGTACTTGGCAATGCCCATGTGACACCAGACATAACGCTCGAGAAACTGGGGCAAATGGTAGGGCAGATCCTTGAACCCAAAGTCATCTCCTTCACAGCAGAGGAGATACCAGACAGCTACAGGGACCACACCCGGGCTTTGTACATTACAGTCCAGTGCATGGATAGAACATTATCATCAGTGCTCATCGACAATGGCTCCGGCCTCAATGTCTACACACTCTCCATGCTACAAAACCTGGGCTTGAACCTCAATCAAGTGAAGAAGAGACCCATGACCATCAGGGCCTTTGATAATACCACCAGGTAAAACCTGGGCGACATCGACCTAACCATCGGGGTCGGACCTGCTCAGTTCTCAATGAACTTCCAAGTTATAAACGTGCCAGCCTCTTTCACTCTACTCCTAGGGAGGCCATGGATCCATGTGGCCGGGGCCATTCCCTCCTATTTGCATAAAAGAATCAAGTTCATCCAGGAGATGAAAGTATGCCTCTTTTTAATTTTAGAAACACAGTTCTTGAGGGGCATACATCGAATCCCAAGATTTGACTAAGATTCTAATTGATTTTATTCAATGAAGTTTAGAATAACATTCACCTTTGCGACTTTGAAATTGTTAAGTCAAATCCACGTTAGAATAGTACTCGCAAAACTTCACAAGTGTCAAGTCTCCTGTCGATTCACACGAACCTTCTTTTTCATTTAAAGCTTTCTCTAATGGAAGCTAATGGCCCTTCCAAATTTCCAGCTCTAGGAATCTTGAATAAAGATCCAATCTTTATTGATCAAGAACCTTTCTTGATGAACAAGATGAATTCTTGCTTTTCCTCAAGATTCAATCAAGAAGACAAAAGAAGAGAGAGATGGGTGTGACCGTACACCTCAAGGAGAGAGAGGGGAGGGCGTGAGGTTTTAGGAGAGGGAGAGAAGAAAAAATTCTGGAGAATTATATATATTATAGGGCTGGGCATCCAATCCTTTATATAAGTTCTCTCTTGGTTGCTTGAATTGTAATCCAATTATAATTCATTAACCTCATCCTAATCCAATTAGGATTCCTCAATAGTTTCCTTTACTGATTATTCTCCTAATCCAATTAGGATTAATCTTAAAAGAAACCAACCTTATCCATTAGTAACTAATCTTATCCTTATCCAATAAGGAATCTTGAATTAGTAACTAACTAATGGAATCCCTAACAATTAGGGAATCTTTAATTAGTAACTAACTAACTAACTGACTAACCTTATCCAATAAGGTGTTAATTAATTAGAAACTAATTAAAATAAAACTTCCTCCATAAAGTGGGCGTCCCACCCTAGGTGGGTCCCACTCCACAAGCCCAAAGGGTTTCCAAAACCCTCTTGGTCACTTGAATTATTCTTTTATAATAATTCCCAATGGGTCCTACCCATTTGGTTTTTCACATCTAATGTGATTCCACCTTTTAGAGCTTCACAATACCATATAGTGATTACTTAGAGAAATTAATTAATTTAATTATAAATTAAATTAAATACTTTAAGAAGGTCCTTGTGTGTGGGATCTAAAGGGATCTCCTATTTCCGGTTGTGGGACCAAGTACTTCACCTTTTTGGTTGAAGCATTGTTACTAGGAAACACCTTTCCTAAAACTCCATTAGGATCATAGAATGTTATCTAAGTCCCTGGACTTCCACCAATCACAATTAATGTCCATTAACACAATGTGATTAACCTCCAAAAATTAGAGAATTGCTTGTAAGTACCATCTCACAATATATTTACAAATAAATCCTTCCACATTCCGATATCACATGTAAGCTTCCGGGATTGGAACAATTCCACTGTCTTAGTCCCTAGCTTATGAATAGAACTCTTTCTCATGATTACTTTTCATTGAACTGAACCTCCAAAACACTTTTGAAGAAACATTAGAAAAGAACTGACTTATATATTTATATATACTTTTCCATATTAAAAATATCAACTTCGATAAAGACCATTTTACCGAAAAGCACCAGTACTGGATTTAACAGTTCAGTTCAACAAGTATCACCTTGATATCATTATCTCCAATTAAGGAGTTGTGGATTCCTTATTGAGTGTTTACACACTTCTCCAAACATAGTGTACATGACCCAACGTACCCGGAGTTAGTCCTGTGTATTGGACATTGTCGATTGGCACATCAAAGCCATATAGACAAATGTCTGAGAAGATGTTAACCTCTCAGGTCTAAGGACAATTTGTCAAATGAATAACCCTAATACAATCTGACAGTGTATTCCATAGGGTATCCACTAGTGACCCCGTTCAGTATTATGTACTTGCTACATATACTCACATGTTAGTCAAGAGTCACCACTCTCTGTGAATGAGATTCATCACACTATCTCATAGAACTACACATATGCAAGCCAAGATGAAGTACGGCGCCCAACCAGTACTCTAGAGGCTTCGAACAATATTAGGTTTACAAAGAACCGGAAAATCATATCTCCTCGCAACCTTTGCATGATTTTCCTACAATGTTACCTATGGAACTTTATGTCATCATCATATGAGACAATAATTAATATAAATACCCTTTATAGTTGGTTGTGTGAATATGATGCTTATCTAATCAACATAGAAAAGTCTCTTATTGGCTTTCGAGGGCATATATGGCCAACAGGAGGACCATCTGATTGTCATTCAGTCTGAAGAGTTAGCAAGTTCATTCGGGGATGTCCTAGAGCTGGGGCAAGGCACTGCTTTCATGACATTCCAGTTCGAGCAAGTTAGTTCTATCGCCCAGGTAGAACAGCAAAGTAAGCAAGCAATGCCACCGTTTGTCAGAATGATGGCTAGAATGAGCTATCAGCCCGAAAATGGTCTCGGTGCCGGGAATTAGGGCATGAAGAAAAGATACATGCCTCCTCGTTATACACCTCCCTTTAGTTTGGGGTACAAGCCTAGGTACGAGGACTACCTTTCTAAGCTGACTAGGAAGAGTAGATAGTCGGCGAAACTTGAACCCCGACCACACATCTCTGTAACCTTCCCTGTGGGAATCTTTGAAACCTACCCAGAAACCTCTGCTACACCCATTGCCTTCACACCCCAACCTAGTGACGAGTCTTCAGGGATTTTAGATCCAGAGTTTTTCACCATGGCCCAGATGTTCGACGAGCTGATTGTCGAAGATGCTGCTGAAGCAGAATATCCAGCGGGAGAGCAGGTCTGCACCCTCTCCAATAGCACCGAAGCGTCATTCAGTTGCCAGCCACTGATCCATCGGTGGACTGAGGCTCTCACCATCGAAGTCAGCCAGGGCCGGGACAAGCACAGTGCAGGACAGGTTGGTCCAGGATAGCAGTGAACCAGCATCACCCTTCCCCTTCACTTACCTCTCTTTTGCTCCCATTTGTAAAATCCAAAGTCAGGCTACTGTCGGTCTCTTTTTGTTTGAGTCTTTTTGTAAACAAGTCATCATTTTGTCAATGAAAATTAGATTGTTTTGAATAAGAATCATGTTTTCGAAAAAATATTTCATATCGGCTGATGACGAAATCACACGAACTCTTCCCCCCCTGGAAACAGGCCCTTAGTGTCTTGAAGCCCCATAACTCATCCATCAGCAGCCATGCTAACTATGCTAATTGATTTGCCAGGGGGGGCTATCTCTCAAACCCTCCCTTGAACTCTTCGAAGTAGTGGTACACACTCAGAACAGGAAGGGAACCACCTCAGGAATTCAGACCTCCTTGAGCACAGCGAAGGAACTTCTGTTAATCTAACAGGGAAGATACTGCAACCAGTCAATCTGGGATCCCACACGAGACCCCTGGCTAGTCAAGATCGTGCACTATTTTTTCACCTTATATAAAAATACTTGCTTTTTTACTACCTTAATTCCCAAATGTTATTAAAATGAGGTCCGCGAATATACTTACCCCTTTTAATTAACCGAAACCCACGTACGGCTTGGCACGATACTTTCTTTCTTTCCTTTCTTTCTTTCTCTTGTTTCTCATCCCTTTCTTTCTTCTTTCTTTTTCTCCCTTGCTCTCTCACTATTCCCTCTTGGTTAGACGTTAGCTTGGAGTGAGACACAAAGGGTGGGCATGGGGTATATATAGGGTAGGAGATTCATCCTCATATTAATTAGGTACATCACAATAATTAGATGCATACTAATTATGGTTCATGAATTAGAAGATTCACTTTAATTAATCCTAGCCTAATTCATGTATTCATTAATTATGTCCATGGGTTAGATTCATGGATACTATTAATTCATGAATACATTAATTATGTACATAAACTAAATTCATGAATCACCAATTTAGATTCAATGGACCACATTATTATGAATATTAATAATACATAGACTAAATTCATGCTTTTCCAACTTAGATTCATGGAAATTAATTCATGAATCCATTAATTATGTAGCATAGACTATATTCATGAATCTTTTAACTTGATTCAGGTTAGTTTAACCCAAACGCAGTGGTTAACTCCCAAGATACCCAAGGGGTGGGCTGGACATCATCCATGGTGGGAGATTTTTAGGTTCTTCTCCCTTATCTCATGTTTGCTTCTTTTGTTCCATGAACCTATTTAATAAAGGTGCCATGTGGCATTAGATACCTCAAGATTAAATCTTGTCCATCCATTTAATAGATGAAGATATATGGATATTATGCCATATGTCATCATCATGATGTTTTACTCTATGATTAACTCATCTTAGTTAATTAACTGTAACCACAGTTAATCTTGGACGTCCATTTTTGTGGTGTTGACATGTGGCACGTGTCCTCCTTTTAGCTCATGATCAACACTTTCATTAAATAATTGGGCATCCACCCTATGATATTGCCACTTGTCATGATCCAATTTACTTTAATGTTAAACACATATTTTAACACTAAGCTTTATACATTAAGCTTAGTATATATTCCATTATCACCTAATTAAATTACTTTAGTATTAAATACCTATATTAACACTAAGCTTAATATATATTCCATTATCACCTAATTAAATTACTTTAGTATTAAATACCTATATTAATACTAAGCTTTATGTATTAATCTTAATATACTCCATTATCACCTAATTAAGTGATATAATGACTTATATACTTAGGTAATACTAGGAATTATCAAATATTCAGTCATATACTGAATATATATAATATTTTTATTTATAAAAATATTCAGGTCGTTACACCCACACAGGGTGTTCACTCACCTAAACCATAGGTGTGGTGAACCCCCACGGGTATAGCACCTCGTCGAGGCTCTCACAGCCATCACCAGAACCTTCTAGGGGTCCCTCAGATCATGAGGGAACCCCTAGTAGCATTGGTGTACAACCCCAGTAGCCATAGACTTGGTTTTTACAGAAATCGAGGAAGGGCGGTACTTTTAGTACCGCCATTCCTAAAAAAGCCTGTTTGCCTTTTTTTCGGTGATCCCTTTGACGACATCTTGTTTTGGACCTATTTCCAGAATGTCGGTAATACATCTACCGACAATACACTATTTCAGGTGCAACGACTTTGCAGCCTTGTGGGGCCCACTCCAGGCATCCCCTCGGTCCCACACCAGACTCATAACATCCCCAGGAGTCCCCTCTACACTCCCATACACTTGGTTCACCTCGGGTTACAGTTTAACCCTAGTTAACAGTGGCAAAACCACAGTTCAAAAAGATTGTTATACATGTCGGTAATCCAATTACCGACATTAGTTGTGATTTTATTCTGGGCTTTTGCAGGGGCCCAGACCTGGTAGGAGGGCACTTTAGGCCCTGCCTAGCCCCCTGGGCCCACCTTGGACTATACCAGACCCTTAACCGTGGTTAAATCCACTTTCGGTTAACATTTAACCGTAGTTAAGCACCCCTTAACCCCACAAACTTTTGGGAAATTAAACAGAGATTCCTTAAAATTTAATTGGACCATAATCTTGACTTTGGCCCTCTCCCTAACCCTGGTTAGCAACCCTAACCACAGTTAGATACCTTAACCACGGTTAGCAACCCTAACCGTAGTTAACTTTGGTTTACGGCCTACCGGGCCTAAGAACCAAGTCTACCGGACTTATCTCGGCCTATCGAGCCCCGCCTTAGCCTTCTGGGCTACAGCTCAGTCACCCTTTACTGTGGTTAGCAACCCTAACTGTAGTTCTTTCGGCTAAATCCCGGTTAGTAACCCTAACCTGGGCCGGACTCACCGTAGTCTACTAGACTACTCCCTAAGCCTACCGGGCTTATATACCTTGCACTTGACCCCTCCTCAGTCAACCACACCCTAGTCTACCAGACTAGTCCATGTTAGCCACCCTTGGTGCACACATACATGCCCCTAGCCTTGGCACAGGCTCACGTGCCAGAACTACGCTCGGTCTGATCTCACCCTATGAGTACGTAGGCAGTCCAACACGGACCCGACCCCAGTTAGCTTTTCCTTTCTTGGGTTAGTGTTCACTTAAACCTTCTGGCATTCTAAACAAGATTAACTTTATTTGGCTTAAACCTGGAGAGTACGAAACCGTTGTAAAACGGAAAGCTCGGGGTGCCTAACACCTTCCCCGGATTTAACCGAATCCCTTACCTTGATCTCTCTCATAGACCAAGACCTTATTCAAAACTTCGGGGGACTTATCCCTTCTGAATGAATAGGTGGCGACTCTCAAAAACCTGTGAGACCAAATCAGGGAGTGAATTCCCGCGCCCACACTAGACTTGTTGCAAAAGGTTATACTCAAATTCAAGGAGTTGATTATGAGGATACCTTTTCTCCAGTAGCTATGCTTAAATCCATCAGGATATTGCTATCTATTGCTGCACACCATGACTATGAGATATGACAAATGGATGTCAAAACTGCTTTCCTTAATAGAATGTTAAATGAAGACATCTATATGAAGCAACCAGAGGGCTTCATTACTCCTAACCAGGAGAACATGGTATGCAAGCTCAACAAGTCAATATATGGTTTGAAACAAGCTTCAAGAAGCTGGAACCAAAGATTTGATCTTTCGATCAAAGAATTTGGATTCCAAAAGAATTTGGAAGAATCTTGTATATATAAGAAGGACAGTGGGAGAGCGGTAGTATACCTAATTCTTTAAGTAGATGACATCCTACTCATTAGGAATGATGTAGGGATGTTGTCATCAGTCAAGATATGGCTTTCTCAGCATTTCTCAATGAAAGACTTAGGAGAGGCATCCTATACTCTTGGAATAAAGATTCTAAGATATAGGAAATGCCAAATGTTGGGATTAAGCCAAACTTCCTACATAGACAAGATATTGTCTAGGTACAGTATAAGTGATTGTAAGACAACACTCATTCCTTTTAGACATGGTGTCACTTTATCTAAAAAGATGGCCCCTACATTAGCTGCTGAGATCGACCAGATGAAGAGGTGCCCTTATGCTTCGGCAGTTAGGAGCCTCATGTATGCCATGTTATGTACTAGATCGGATATCTGTCATGCAGTGGGAGTTGTTAGTCGGTTCCAAAGCAATCCAGGTGTTAATCATTGGACTGCAGTGAAGCACATTATGAAGTACCTGAAAATGACTAGGGATTATGTGCTTACCTTTTAATCAGAAGATTTAGATAGACTGGGTTATATTGATTCCGATTTCCAATCTGATCCGGACAATAGAGCTTTCACATCTGGGTATGTGTTCACACTGGGTGGTGCTGCTGTCAGTTGGCGCAGCATAAAGCAGAAGAGTATTGCTGACTCCACCACAGAAGTAGAATATATTGCAGCTTCAGAAGCAGCAAAAGAACTAGTCTAGTTCAAAAGGTTTTTGCAAGAGCTAGGAAATTTTCCTTCAGCACTCAAACCTATTACTCTCTTCTGTGATAGTAATGGTGCAGTAGCCCATAGCAAAGAACCTAGGAACCACAAGAAGATGAAACATGTGGAGCGGAAGTATCATCTCATTCGTGAGATCATTGATAGGCAAGATGTAGTTGTTGTAAAGATTAGGTCTCAACTTAATGTTGCAGACCCAATGACCAAGGCTTTATCAGATAAAGTATTTGTAACACACTTAGATAGTATGAGATTGAAATCTATGGCACCACATTGAACGGTTTCGATGATCCTTAGATTTGATGAGTTCATCTATGACTGAGCAGTGATCTGACTATTTTGATTCCACCGACATATTTTCTAACTTAGGGAATACAATACAGTGACAGTTGGATAGTCAGAAAGTTGTTCGAGTTATGATGAATTTCAAACAAGAAATCCATGCTCATTAATTTGAGAGATTATCCAAGTTCCGGGTAAGACAGTTGATTAAGTTCAAATTCTGCGTAGGTGATTTTGAAAACAAAATAAGTTTTGAAATATACTTTTATTAAAAAGTATTATACTTATAAAAGGATTTTCTCAAAATGTTTTTCGTGAGAAATTGTTTCTCATGGCTTAATCATAAGTCTTGGAAACCCGGATGATTTGCAATGGGCTATGGGTTAGATAGTATGTTAATCTCGAAGGCCCATTAGGGATAACGTATTTGGAAGGATAAATCGAATTTAAAAGTTCATGTGGTGGGATCCGTAATGGTTAATCTTCATACACTAGGATTCAATTACAACATGGATATCTTACGTCACTTGCAGTTCCGATGTAATTCCAGTTTAGGGTCAATGGGATAACATTGGATAAGCTAGGGTATGAATGTCCCAGAGCAATCTGTGGAGTTGCTCACATCAGAAATACAAGCTCAATAATTGATTAAAAGTTAATCAATTACTTTAAGTGATTAAAATTTAATCATTTAATTAAGTAGATTAAAAGTTAAACTATTGTTTAAATTAATTGTTAATTTAAATATATGGATTATTTTAGCAATTATTTAATTAACATAATTAAAGGGGAAATAGGTTTGACTTATATCCATAAATCCATTAAAATGAACCTTTAATATGGGCCAAAGCCCATTGGTTTAAACCCTAGGGTGGGGCGCCCACTTGAGGAATCCTAATTGGATTAGGATTTGTTTAATTGAATAATTGTTGAAATATAATTCCTTTAATTATGGAATTTAAATCCAATGGTTGGATTGCATTAAGGATTAAGATGGAATTGTAATTAGATTACAAAAGGGAGTTTTAATTCTCCAAAGTCCATGCCCCATAGAAGCTCACGCCCCCCCTGGGTGTTGGTCTCCTAGTTTGACTAGGTTTCCTTCTTTGAGTTAGGATGTTGACATCCCTTTTAATTAAAGAATCCTCTTATAATAGGGACTCTTTAATTAGTAGGATTACTATAACTAAAATATTTATAGATTAAGTAGGAGTTTATTTAATCAATAATAAGAGTTATTGTTAATTAATAAATCCTACTAGATAAGATCAAGTTGGAGTAGGATTAGGATAGGATCCTAGTCTATAAGGACCCTAACACCCTAGACCTTAAAGCACTTTTCTCCAGAATTTTTTCTCTCCTCTCCTCCCTCTCTCCAAACCGTGAGCCCTAGGAGATACCCCTAGGGATTTTCGTGAGCTACTAGGTGGGCCAAAGTTGGGTTTTGCAAATTTAGGGTTTTGAACTCTAGTACTTTTGGTGATAGAAGGTCTACACCATTACTCCATCTTCCTCCTCTTGCTTATGTAATTCCAAAGGAGATTCTAAAGCTTTGTGGTGATAGCGAAGAACAAGGATCGAGCTTTTAGTATTTTTTTCGGAGAAATCTATACAAAGAGTTCTGACGATTAGAGTGGATTTAAGCTTCACCGGTGAAAAATGTTCATTGAGGTGATATGACTAAAACTCTTAGATAATTTTGATGCTTTCTATGGTGTTAAGATCTAGGGGATCCAGTTTCCACATAAATTTTTATCCGGATCCCCTACACTCCTATTTTCGGTTGTGAGACCAAGTAGTTAACCTTTTGGTTAAAACATTGTTATTAGGAAACACCTTTCCTACACTCCATTAGGATTATAGAATTTTATCTATATCCCTGTACTTCCACCAATGACAATTAATGTCCATTAACACAATGTGATTAACCTCCAGAAAATAGAGAATTACTTGTAGGTATTTCTGTTTCAAGATTTACTTACAGATGCGTCCCTCCACTTCCAATATTGTTATAAGCTTACGGGATAATATCTAATACTGTCTTTAATCCCTGGCTTATATTGAGAACCCATTCTCTTTGATACTTTTACTCAAACTTGGACTTTCAAAATATTTTAGAAATTCTTTAAAAGAAATAATAGTAATATTTATATTTCTTTTATACAAAAAATAAACTCGTCGATAAAACCATTTCATCGATAAATACCAGCGTTGGGTTTTTCAAGTTTGGTTTTGACAAGTATCAACTCAATATTAATTTACTTTGTTAACAGTACTGGAATCCTTGTTAAGCGTACACACACTTCCTCTAATATAACGTACATAACCCAACGAGCCCATATTTAGTCCGGTGTGTTGGACATTGACGACTGGCTACATCAAAGCTATATAGATAAATACTAGAGAAGATGTTGACCTCTCAGGTTAAGGACAATCTGTCAAATGGATTACCCTAAATATAAAGACAGTATATTTCTAAGGGTATCCACTGAGTGATCCAGTTGCAATATAAGTACTTCTTACTTATATTCACATCTTAGTCAAGAGACCCTTCTCTCAATGATTGAGATTCATCACTCCATCATATGGAATGAACAATGTGTAAGTTATTAGGAAGACATTGTCCAGATGTATCCTGATTAACTTATAACAATTTTAGGCCTACAAGGAACTGGAAAAACCATATCTCCTTAGCAATCAGTTATCAACTAATTGGATGGTTTTCCTACAATGTTTCCTAAGGGACAAAGTAATCTCATCAAATTAGATACTTTTGATATATTACCTAATGTAGAAGACAATGTGTGAATGTAAAATATGCATTTATTAATTAAATAGATAAACACAATTTCAGAATGGTTTTTGTGGGCATATATGTCTAATAATATCCAACTTGCACTCAAAGCCAATCTCCTATGTATCTAATACCCATTGACTCTAGATGTTTATCAAACACCTTCTGAGGTAGTGCTTTAGTAAATGGATCCGCCACGTTATCCGCTGACGCAATCTTGGATAACTCAATGTCTCCTCTCTTGACAATGTCTCGAATCAGATGGAATCTCCTTTCAATGTGCTTTTTCTTCTGATGTGCTTTAGGCTATATGGCTTGAGCTATAACACCACTATTATCACAATAAAGTGTGATAGGAGATTCAATTGAGGAGACAATACCAAGTTCAAGAATGAACTTCTTTATCCATACTGCTTCCTTTGCAGCATCACATGCAGCAACATATTCAGCTTCAGTTATTGAGTCAGCAGTTGTTGATTGGTTACAACTCCTCCAACTAAATTCTCATTTCCCAAGAGTAAAGATAAATCCTGAGGTGGACTTTCTATCATCAACTTTTGCTTGAAAATATGAATCTATGTACCCTACAACAGTCATATCTTCTCCACTGTAAACCAAACAGTGGTGTATTTTCCTCCTCAAATACTTGAAAATGTGCTTAACTGCTGTCCAATGCTCAGGACTCGGATTTGATTGATATCTACTCACGATATTGATTGTGTGACAAATATCAGGTCTTGTACACAACATAGCATACATGAGACTTCCCACTGCAGATGCATATGGGATATGACACATCTGCTCTCTTTCATTATCACTCTTTGGAGACTTTGATTTAGAGAGACCAATTCCATGCCTACAGGGTAAAAACCCTTTCTTGGAATTTTCCATGCTATATTTGCACAAGATCTTGTCGATATAATTGACTTGGGACAATACCAGCATCCTTTTCTTTCAATCCCTAAACAATTTAAGACCAAGAATATAGGATGCCTCACTGAGGTCTTTCATTGCAAAGTTACATGACAACCAAATTTCAACTGTTGATAACATTCCTACATCATTCCCAATGAGTAGACTATGATCTATATAAGGAATTAGGAAAGTTATTGCTCTCCCACTCACCTTTTTGTACACACATGCCTCATCCATGTTTTATTGAAAACTAAATGATTTGATTGATTCATCAAAACAGATATTCCAACTCCGAGAAGCTTGCTTAAGGCAATAAATGGATTTTATCAATTTACAAATTTTATTATTTTGGCCATGGAGTTCAAAACCTTCGGGTTGGTCCATATCAATATCCTCTTGAATGTTTCCATTCAAGAAAGCGGTTTTGACATCCATCTGCCATATTTCATAATCAAAGAAAGCTGTAATTAATAACATAATTCTGATAGACTTTAGCATTGCTACTGGTGAAAAAGTTTCCTCATAGTCGATACCAGCTCTTTGACTATACCCTTTCACCACAAGCCTTGCTTTAAAGGTCTCTACCTTTCCATCGGATCCACGTTTCCTCTTGTAGAACCATTTGCACCTAATAGGTCTAATTACCTTAGGATTTTCAACCAGGGTCCAGCCACCATTCGAGTACATAGATTCTGTAGAGCCCCGAAATTTCATTTCACTAAGAATGAATAGTGTGTGAATAGTGCCCAAGTGTGGTTTTGTACACTTATGGGTCTTATGTTAATACATGTGTTTGGAATTATGGCGTATATGTTCCAATGGGTCTATATGTCCTTAGGGAATGTGTTGAAAGCATAAAAGAGTGTTGGAAGTGCATTGGGGAAGATTCGAGTGGTGTAAACAAGGTTTTTCAGCAAAGCAGGGGTCGACCGATCGCTCGGTCATTACCTGCGATTGATCGGTCAACTACCGATCGCTCGATAGCTGTCGCACGGTCAACTTTTTTGTATGGGGAAAAATTCCAGAGAGTGTGTTTTTGACCGATCTCTCGGTCATAACACCGATCGACCGGTAAGCCACCGATCGCTCGGTCCATACCACCGATCGATCGGTCATACGCAGATTTTCTTCATTAAGGGTGTTTAAGACTTTAACCATCACCCTTTGCCTATAAAAGGGCAGGGTTCGTGCCTTAGGGTTTCACAAACCCTTTGTGCATTGTTTTTGAGGGATTTGAAGAAGAGAAGGAGGAGAGGACCTTGGTGATCGTTCAAGCTTGTGGAAGATCAAGTTCTTCCTTTCCATTTGGTGTTTTCCAACCAAGAACTCACTGTTCTTGCTTGTTCCAGCCATTGGGAGTCAAACTCATTGATTTCTCCAAGGTAGATACACTCTACTACAATCTTGCAATCCTACTAGTTACTAATTATGATTCTTCTTATCTATGCCCTATCTATACGTATTGATTTTATGTATGAAAAGGTGTGATTATATACTTGGATGAAGGTTACTATTATGATGCACTCTAAGTGTTTGATAAAATACCTCTAAGGGATTCTATGCTTAAATACGATGATTTCTCTTATTAAGTGCATATGCTCGCATGTCTCGCATAAACTGATGGTTTCCATGGATTTCTCCAAGTACAAACAAAGGTTTTTCACGAAAAGACGAAGAATGAATGATTCTAAGTAACTCTATGATTTCTCTAAGATCGTTTCACAAGCTCTAAGGATCATACCATGCTCACAAGGAAACTCTATGATAATGCTCCAAGATCGTCTCACAAGCTCCACGGATCACAATGAAATGCTCTAAGATCTCTAAGGTTATGCTCTATGGAAATGCTCTAAGGTTATTGCTCTATGCTCTATGTCTCTACGGATCATAATGACTCTAAGTAACTCCATGAACTCACAAGAACTCATAAGGCTATGATTATCGATTGACTCACACGGTTACAGTTTTGGTTTCGAATATTATCTCACATACGTTTTCACGGTTTCCATGCTTTAAGGAATTTACGGATTTCATTCTCCATGTCTTGTATGCTCCATGCCTAACCGCTTTATTGTTATTAGTTTGTATACACTGAGTATTCCATGCTCAGTCGATATTGTTATGATCGGCAGGTGCTCGGGTTCCATTCGATTTGTGTGGCGAAGAACCTTGGGTCGAGGAAGAGTATCGTGACCCGGAGCCTTCCATGGATCACTATCATGACGATGGTGCTTTAGATAGGAGTCGTGACTTCGATTTCTGTTGATCGACCGACTTAGAACTTGTGTCATTTTGTTATGTGAGTGTGGGGTTTGTCCACTCCACTTTTGGGTTTCTCACACATGTATACTTGTTGGTTCTCACTTGAGCCAAGTTATAGGAGTATTCATTTTGCTTCCGCTATGTTAGTATTTTATTTTCCGCTGTGCATTGTATTTTGTTTCCGCTATGTATATTCAGGTACTCTGGCAGGTTTCCACGTGTGCCTTATGTATCATACTGGAGGTATGATATGGCGGTCACGAGTCAAAGTACCCTTAACTCCTAGGGGGTATTTTGGGTCGCGACAGAGTCAATTTCAGATTTCATGGCCTTATTCCAATTATTAGAATCAATATCACATATTGCTTCTTGATAAGTGTAAGGATCATCATCTAAGGAATCCGATTCCATAGAATATACCTCATGCTGATAAGACAATTTATCTGGAGGTCGACTGATCTGTGCACTTCTCCTAGGCTGTTGTGTATTTAAAGGTTCAGTTAAGATGAGATTAACCATGGTCACTTTATCCTGACTTTGCTCCTCAAGATCAATTCTAAATCCATCTTTTCTATTGAGGATCATATCCACTTCTAGAAAAATGGCATTCCTGCTTACAAACACCTTTTGTTCGCTAGGATTATAGAAATAATATCCATGAGTTTCTTTTGGGTATCCTCTACATAGAAACTTCTCAATCCTACTTTCTAATTTGTCAAATTTCTGCTTTCGCACATGAACTGGACAATCCCATACTCTAACATGCTTTAGACTAGGCTTTCTCCCCATACATGGCTCAATTAGAGTTTTGGAAACAGACTTAGAAGGTACCGTATTCAATAGATAGATTGCAGTCTCTAATGCATATCCCCAAAAAGATATTGGAAAATCAATATTATTCATCATTGAACGAACCATATCCAATAGGGTTCAATTTTTCTTTCTGAAACACCATTAAGCTGAGGTGTTCCTGAGGGAGTCCATTGGGATAAAATTCCATTATCTCTAAGATAATCCATGAACTCATTCGAGAGGTACTCTCCTCCCCGGTCGAATCTGAGAGTTTTAATACATTTACCTGATTGGATTTCTACTTCATTATGGAATTCTTTGAACTTTTCAAAAGATTCTGACTTGTGTTTCATTAGATATATAATGAAGTAGACGAAGCCACCTATGGCTGAATGATTCATAGGCCCACATACATCAGTGTGAATTAATTCTAATATACTTGTGGCTCTCATGGGTTTACCTGTAAATGGCCTTTTGGTCATTTTACCTTACAAACAAGGTTCACAAGTTGGATAAGGTTCAACATGTAAATGGTTTAAAGGACCATCCTTTACCAATCTGTTGAGCCTATCCAAATTGATATAGCCTAATTTGAGATGCCATAAGAATGTTGGATTCACAAACTCTCTACCTCTTTTCTGAGGTGTTACACTGGTGTACTCTTTATCCTCAATGTTATTTACAAAATTTCTTATAGGATCAAGATAATAGAGACCATTAAACAATGTGCCGGAAACAATAAAACTATTATTGTATTTGATAACTACATTAGTATCAAAATTCACTGAATAACCATTAAAGATTAAACTTCTGCGCATGTCTGGCATATATAAGCAGTCTTTTAAAACCAAAATCCTATCTAAAGAGAATTCTGAAACATAAGTTTCGATGACGATCGCAGCAACACTTGCTTCTGTTCCCATCCTTATCTTGACTTCCCCATCACTAAGCTTTCTGCTGTCCTGAAACCCCTGTAACATATTACAAATATGTGAGGTGGATCCACTATCTACACACCAAGAGTTTGAGGAACCAATAATGAAATTGGATTCAATTATGAAAGTTTCTGACATACCTTTCAAAGGCTTGTCCTTGAGGGATGCTAAGTAAACTTTGCAATTCCTCTTCCAGTGACCTGGTTTCTTGCAATAAAAGAAGACATTATGATACTTTCCCTTGTCCTTTTCCTCAAAAGCTTTCTTGTTCTTGTTCTTATCCTTCTTGCCTTTAAGGAACCTGGAGAAATTGGACTTCTTCTTTTTCTGGCCTTTGCCTTTAGGCTTGGGCCTTGAAGGTCCAACTCCCTCTGCCACATTTGCATAGAGCTTAGTACACTTCATAAGGTCCTTAGCTCCTTGCAACATGTTTTGGAGCTCTGGCAGAGAAGTCTCCAATTTGTTAATCTTGAAATTCAACACAAAAGGATTCCAGGAGAGAGTTCAGGAACGTATCCACTTGACTCTGTTGATCAAGATTTGCTCCAAGGGTCAAGAGTTCATTAATGAACCCCATCATCTTGACAACATGCTCCTGGACTGGGTTACCATCAGACATCTTGGTCCCCATCAGTCCTTTCATTGCTAACTGCCTAGCAGTTCTGTTTTGTTCTCCAAACATCTCCCTGAGATTAGTCAATATGTCCTTAGTTGTAGCAAAACCCTCGTGCTGTTGCTGTAGGACATTTGACATGGATGCAAGCATGTAGCATTTGACCAAACTATTTGACTCATGCTACTTTGAGGCTTTCTCAACTGCCTTAGGGGTCTGAACTGCCTCATCAAATTTCGGATAGTCGGAAGTGAGGACATAAGCTATCTTCTGAGAGATAAGCAGAATGTCAAGATTTCTTTTCCAGTCCACAAAATTTGGACCAGTCAACAACTTCTCTTCTAGAATCTTGGAAAGGTGATTCATGACTTATCTACACAGTAAAATAAGAATAAATTATTACATTTATTTTCACACATATATTCATCAGATTTTTGAGATTTTAAAATCTGATGATCCTCTCATTTTTCTTCAAATTTTATCATTCCCTTTAGTATATGAAATTAGGGAATAAACATTTTATTCCAGATGAATATTGGGATCCTCATAATACACATATAATCTTCCATTTTAGGATAATACCACACATGCACTATAATGTGGATAGTAACCATCCATCACTGAGCATCTCATGCATAACTCTTTAAGTAAATCAGTGATTCCTAATTTTCTTGCGACCTCCAAGAACAACATGACTGTCACTGTTTCAGCCGCCATGTTTCCTTGTTTAAGTGAAACCCATTATTCTTGTTCGTCATATGATCAAGTAAGGTTGTGCCCCCATTTAGTTGACACTCCTTATTAGGCCATACACAAACTTATTTACAATAAAAATAAGTCTTTAGGAGTTTAATTCAGACTGAATTATGTCAATACCTTTTGGCAAGACAAGACTCAGGCTAATTAATTCCTAGTCTTATTGATAATGGAAGGTCTTAGGATTAATAATCCCATTTATTATCACTTAATATTTTCTTGAAGGGAACAATATAAACAGGCATGATCATATCATTATTCAAATATTCATCATATGAATTATGAAAATTTTCAATAATAGGATTATCAAGGAGTGATAAACTCCCACTAGCCCTCACAGGGGGTTTTGATCATTAGGGTTTTCACCTTATAA
Source organism: Tetracentron sinense (assembly GCA_015143295.1). Taxonomy (NCBI): domain Eukaryota; kingdom Viridiplantae; phylum Streptophyta; class Magnoliopsida; order Trochodendrales; family Trochodendraceae; genus Tetracentron; species Tetracentron sinense. The sequence goes on along the minus strand of CM026553.1, from coordinate 6,384,671 downwards.
TCAAAACCTACTCATCCCTATAAATTTAGGGTATTTGGATGTCAGTTTAGTGAGCCATTTACGATTAATGTCTTTTCAAACATGATTATCCAATAATCTCGTATGCAAAGGTTTTACGTAAAAATCTCTGCATGGGTCACAAGCTTCACGTCCAAAAGAGTACTAGTAATGTATTGTGTCAAAATATAAACAATTTATGATTAAACACAATGCATTATTCAGGGTATAATCCAATTTATCCTAAATTATCATAAAAGCGATAATCACAATTATCACAGCTTCCGGGCTAAAGGAAATACTATTAATCATCACATGAATAATAATATAATAATTATAATCATATTATAATCTCACAATGGGTTCACAAAAATCATACGACCTTATTTAATTACAACAGGGGAATTAAAAAAAGCCCTACTACAATTTGCTATCTTGCAATGGTTCTTCAGGCATCTCTTTCGGTTGATTTAGTCCACCATAAATCAGCAACCCTATTCTAAAAATTAAGAAAAAGGGAGGGGGAGGGGAAAGAGAAGGAAGTATGATTTGTGAAACCCATCCAACACATAAAATAATATTTATTTATCATGATAAATATTATACATATTATTTATGCTAGCCTAGGGCTCTCAGAATAAATTAAACAATTTAATTTAATACTAAAAGGATCTCTAAATCCTTAAGGCCTTTAACCAAATTTATTTATCTATATATATCTATCCCTATTAAAATTTTGAGAGGTTTTGGAATCATCCAAACTTGAAATTAGTATCATACTAATTTCTTAGGGCTAAATTATTTTCCCAATAACTATCCCTTATCCCTATTAGTGATTATCTCATAATTAAGAATAAAAAAGATTCATTAATAGGGGTGGCCGAAATTCATAGGGAGGGTAATATGATCTAATAAAAATTATTTATGTCCTAAAATCAAAGAGAAGCATAGCCAAGGCTCTGTTACCACTGAAAGTATGCCTCTTTTTAATTTTAGAAAAACAGTGCTTGGGGGCATACATCGAATCCCAAGATTTGACTAAGATTCTAATTGAATTTATTCAATGAGAGTTAAAATCACAATTTCCTTTGCGACTTTGAAATTGTTCAGTCAAATCCACGATAGAATGCTAGACCGTCAAAACTTCACAAGTGTCAAGTCTCCTTTGCAAACCAAACTGACCTTCTTTTTCTTTAAAGCTTTCTCTAATGGAAGCTAATGGCCCTTCCAAATTTTCAGCTCTAGGATCTTGAAATAAAGATCCAATCTTAATCTTCAAGAACCTTGATTTCCTTCTTCTTTATATTCACAACTTGAAACACACAAGAGAAGAAAGGGGAGAGGGGTGACCGTACAACTCTAGAGAGAGAGAGGATTCGGCATGAGGTTTGAGGAGAGGGAGAGAGATCCAAAAATCTGGGAAATAATTATTGTGTGTCAAACTTAGTGACCGTACACCCCTTATTTATAGAGATTTGTTTGGTTGTTTGCAACCCAAGTCTCTTAATCCTTATCCAATAAGGATTCCTCAATTGTTTCCTTTTTTATTTTCCCTTAATTAATTAGGATTAATCAAAATAGAAACAAACCTTATCCATTAGTAACTAACTAACCATATCCTTATCTTAATCCAATTACGATTCCTTCATTAGCAAGAAACTAATAGAATCCCTAACAATTAGGGAATCTTTAATTAGTAACTAACTAACTAACCTTATCCAATAAGGTGTTATTACTAATTAGAAATTAATTAAGGTAAAAGCTTCCATGAAGTGGGCATCCCACCCTAGGTGGGCCCCACTCCACACGCCCCTAAGGGTTCCTAACCCTTTTAGGTCTCTTTAATTATTCTTTTATAATAATTCCCAATAGGTCCTACCCATTTGATTTTTCACATCTAATGTGATTCCACCTTTTAGAGCTTCACTATACCATATAGTGATTACTTAGAGAAATTAATCAATTTAATTATAAATTAAATTAAATACTGTAAGAAAGTCCTTGTGTGTGGGATCTAAAGGGATCTCCTATTTTCGGTTGTGGAACCAAGTAGTCAACCTTTTGGTTAAAGCATTGTTACTAGGAAACACCTTTCCTACACTCCATCAGGATTATAGAATTTTATCTATATCCTTGGACTTCTATCAATCACAATTAATGTCCATTAACACAATGCGATGAACCTCCAGAAAATAGAGAATTACTTGCAGGTATTTCTATCTCAAGATTTATTTACAGATGTGTCCCTCCACTTCCAATATTGTCATAAGCTTACGGGATAATATCTAATCTTTAATCCCTGGCTTATAATGAGAACTCATTCTCTTTGATACTTTTAGTCAAAATTGGACTTTCAAAACATTTTTGAAATTCTTTAAAACAAATAATAATAATTATGATTTGTCTTTTATACGAAAAGTAAACTTCTCGATAAAACCATTTCATCGATAAATACAAGCACTAGGTTTTTCAAGTCCAGCTTTGACAAGTATCAACTCAATATTAATTTACTCTGTTAAGAGTAGTGGAATCCTTGTTGAGCTTACACACAGTTCTTCTAATATAGCGTACGTAACCCAACGAGCCTGTATTTAGTCCTGTGTGTTGGACATTGACGATTGGCTACATAAAAGCTATATAGGCAAATACTAGAAAAGATGTCGACCTCTCAGGTAAGGATAATATGTCAAATGGACTACCCTAAATATAAAGACAATATATTTATAAGGGTATCCACTGAGTGATCCAGTTGCAATATAAGTACTTCTTACTTATATCCACATCTTAGTCAAGAGACCCTTCTCTCAGTGATTGAGATTCATCACTCCATCATATGGAACTAATAATGTGTAACTTATTAGGAATACATTGTCCAGATGTATCCTGATTAACTTAGAATTTTAGCTCTACAGGGAACCGGAAAAACCATATCTCCTTAGCAATCAGTTATCAACGGTTTTCCTACAATGTTATCTAAGGGACAAAGTAATCTCATCCAATGAGATACTTTTGATATATTACCTAATGTAGAAGACAATGTGTGAATGTAATATATGCGTTTATTGCTTAAATAGATAAACACAATTCCGTAATGGATTTTGTGGCCATATATGTCTAGCAATCTCCCACTTGCACTCAAAGCCAATCTCTTATGTATCTATTACCCATCGACTCTAGATGTTTCTCAAACACCTTCTGAGGTAGTGCTTTAGTAAATGGGTCCGCCATGTTATGTCGCGACCCAAAACCCACCCTAGAAGTTAGAGTGAACTTTGGACGACTAATCATGACTTGCTTGACAATCAACCTGTAAAACCTACAGAGCATATACAATAGAGGACATTATAGCGGAAACATAACCATAAAGCACAGCGGAAGTCTACCAAACCTCTATGTATATACATTCGCGAATCTAAGTTTATACAAAAAGTAACCAAAAGAAAGTGCGGACAGTCCCGCCAAAATACATGGAGAAAATCTCTCATCTCTCCCACAGCTATTCACTCAGAATCTAACACCACCTACTGATAACCCTCTACGGGAGGTTCCTCAAAAGGCTCCTCGATGTACTCCTCTTCTACCCATGGACCAGGAGCACAAACATCAAATGGAGCAGCAGCTCCCTTAGAACCTGCCGACATAAGAAGTACGGCTGAGCATGGAATACTCAGCGGGTACCAAATACTAACCAATAGTCATAGCATAAAAATGGCAATACATAAATCAGGAGCAATTCATATATGTTAGACAGAAACAATTCATATCATACAAGGAAGTAAAGCAATTTATAATCATGCTTGTATTTCCTAGAAAGCCGATAAAACCTCATGAAAACATCGTGCACTTGACTTGGCTTGAAATATCTTTTCGTACTTGAAAGCTTGTCTTGTCTATCTTGCTTGTGTCGTACGTGTCATGTCATGCATGTCATGCGTGCTTGCTTGTGATCATGTGACTTGTGAGATACACTTGTGAGCTATCCTTGTGAGATGCGCTTGAGAGATGCCTTGAGAGGGAAGGGAGACCCTTCTTTATGCAATGCACTTGCGAGGGAAGGGAGACCCTTCTTCATGATATGTATGTACTTGCGAGGGAAGGGAGGCCCTTCTTCATGATATGCACTTGTGAGTGAGGGGAGACCCCTCGTGTAATGTTGGTTCTTGTCTTCTTGTGAAAAGTGAGGTAAAACATATCATAGGATATGTCCCACCTCTAACCATGTTCTTGAAAACCTCGATAAATCATGTCATGCATGCCGTGCTCGTGGGAACCGTGTACATACTTGCATTTAAATTTAAATATGACATTTGGGTAATTTCCCGATACATATAACATCAATGATTGAGCAATGTAATATTCATATCATTTAGGGAAAGCAAGAAAACACACTATCATAGGCCCTAGCAATATTCAGAATTTATTAGGCATGCATTTCCTAAATTACAACTCACTTTATTCACCTTGGCATTTCATCAAACATGTTATGTTCATTATCGATTTACCCTACAACATGCTTTTCTAGATGGGTTTTTCTCAAATCATACTTGTATGTTCATTATTGGAACAATGCCCTCCCCATTATAATCATCACAACACAACCATTGGCATCCAGTCGCCCATTCCATCTCCATTCGCCATTCACAACCATCCATCTCATAACACGTGTAATAAAGGAAAATAAAGAGAAATAAAGGGGAAAGAGGAACTATAACTAGGAGGGTAGTAAGAAGTACCGACCTTGAAGAAATGAGGAAGAAATCCCCTTTCCAAAACGACTGTGTAGCTTCTGCCCTAGCTTGGAGAACGCTCTCCACGAGTGCTTGAGCCGAGATCTTGGGGAAAACCCGGACTGGGAGTGATCTAGGGTCTCAAAACCCTTTGATTTCTCTCCAAAATGGAAACCCTAGGTTTAGGAATCGCCCTTTCTTCTCTTCTTATCTCCCAATCTCTCTAAGTGTCGAAATGAAGCCCTAAAGGCTCGGGTTAAACTCTTAAGGTAAGAGTGAACTGACCAAAGACCATAATACCCTTACTGAAGTTTCTGCAAACACACGAATGCCGAATTCGTTGAGCTGTGAACAGTGCTGAACACGTTGTGTTGTGAACAGTGCCGAACACGTTGTGCTGTGAACAGTACCGAACACGTTGTGCTGTGAACAGTGCCGAACACATTGTGCTGTGAACAGTGCGGAACACGTTGTGCTGTGAATAGTGCCGAACACGTTGTGCTGTGAACAGTGCCGAACACGTTGTGCTGTGAACAGTGCTGAACACGTTGTCCTGTGAACAGTGCCGAACACGTTGTGCTGTGAACAGTGCTGAACACGTTGTGCTGTGAACAGTGCTAAACACGTTGTCCGTTGTGTTATGTACAACGTGCCCGACGTGCTGCACAACGTACCCATAGTAACTGTACAACGTACCCGTTGTAGCTGTATAACGTACCCATTGTTGTTGCACAACGTACCCGTTGTTGCTGTACAATGTACCCGTTGTTGTTACCCGTTGTTGTTGTACAACGTACCCGTTGTTGCTGTACAACGTACCCGTCGTTGCTGTTCAACGGATGCACAACGTATATGTTATCAGAGCTCGAGCTACGTTCTCAGAGTACGTTGTCTATGCCTTATCAGAGCACGACCTAGCGGCTTCCGAGCTACGTCCTTAGCGCATAACCGAGCTACGTCCTTAGCGCATAACCGAGCTACGTCCTTAGCGCCTTCCGAGCTACCGATTGCCTGTAGGCCCAGACTGTTTTGGCCATATCTTTTGACTCGTTCGTCCGATTTTGACGATTCAACTTGCGTTGGGTTCGTACTTCGAAAAGGAACATTTCTGACATTTCAAAATTCCCAATTGCTTCCTTATGTATTAATTATACCTCTTTAAAGGCAAAATGACAACGAAAGTGCCATGTATTAAGCATAAAAAAGTCTGGGGCTCTACATCCTCCCCCCTTACAAAAATTTCATCCTCAAAATTTGGACGGGACATGCATTATAGAATCAACACAAAATACAAGCCACATATACAAAACCTATACAAAACTCATACAATTAATTCTGGGTAATTTGCTTTGACTTCAGTTTCACGCTCCCATGTAGCTTCTTCCCAAGCATGGTGTTGCCATTGCACCAGAACCAAAGGGATTGTTTTGTTGCGAAGCACCTGATCTCTCCGATCCAAAATCTGAACCGGCTTTTCAATCAAGGTGAGGTCCTCTCGAATCTCCAACGGTTCCAAGTCTATGACATGCGAAGGATCCGCAATGTATTTCCGAAGCATAGACACATGGAAGACGTTGTGAACTGCGGCCATGTGAGGTGGGAGAGCTACCCTGTAAGCAACCTCACCAACTCGTGTGATAATCTCAAAAGGCCCAACATACCGAGGACTGAGCTTGCCTCGCCTTCCAAATCTCATGATCCCTTTGCTAGGAGATACTTTCACAAAAACTTGATCCCCTACTTGAAATTCCAAGTCCCTACGGTGCGTGTCCGCATAACTTTTGTGGCGATCTTGAGCGGCTTTTAATCGATCCCGAATGATCTTAACTGTGTTTGTAGTTTGCTCAATCAATTCTGGACCAAGTAATTTCCTTTCTCCTACCTCATCCCAATAGAGAGGAGACCTACAACTTCGCCCATACAAGGCCTCAAATGGTGCCATTTGGACACTTGCCTGATAGCTGTTATTGTAGGCGAATTCAACCAAAGGCAAGTGCTCTTCCCAACTGCCTCTGAAATCCAACATACAAGCCCGAAGCATGTCCTCAATGACTTGGTTCACTCTCTCAGTTTGTTCATCCGTCTGTGGATGAAAAGCGGTGCTAAAATCAAGTCGGGAACCCATAGCCTCCTGGAAGCTTTTCCAGAATCGTGATGCGAATCTTGGATCCCGATCTGACACAATACTAACGGGCACACCGTGCAACCTCACCACTTCCTTGATGTACAAAGCGGCTAACTGACTAGAGTTGAAAGTAGTACGGTAGGGTAAGAAGTGAGCGGACTTCGTCAAACGATCCACTACTACCCATATCGCATCTGAGCCCCTTGCCGTCTTTGGCAAGCCAACTATGAAATCCATGGATATGTTCTCCCATTTCCACTCGGGAATCAGGAGAGACTGTAATAGACCGGCGGGTCGCATGTGTTCTGCTTTCACCTGTTGGCACACTAAGCACCGTGCCACATATTCAGCAACATCCCTCTTCATATTCCACCACCAAAAATGACTCTTGAGGTTCCGGTACATCTTTGTACCCCCTGGATGTACTGTGTACTTCGAACGGTGTGCTTCATCCAAAATCTCTCTCCGAAGATTTGCATTGGCTGGAACACACAGCCTTCCCTTGAATGTGATAGCACCTCGGCTAGTGAGAGAGAAGTCCTCACTACCCTTAGCAACTTCCTTGTCCCGATAATCCAACAATTCAGCATCCGTGGCTTGGTATTCTTGGATCAAATCTATAAGGTATGGCCGAACCGTGACATTTGCCAAGATAGGACTATGGACAGAGTTATTCACACTGATGTCCAGATTTGTCAAATCTTCTAGTAGCTTCCATTCTTGGACCAACATGTGTGCTAACAACCCCTGAGGTCTTCTACTCAAAGCATCGGCCACTACATTTGCTTTACCCGGGTGGTATTGAATGGTACAATCATAGTCTTTCAAAAATTCCATCCAACGCCTTGCCTTATGTAGAGCCCCGGACCTTTTCACATTTAATGCATGACACTTTCGTTGCCATTTTGCCTTTAAAGAGGTATAATTAATAAATAAGGAAGAAATTGGAAATTTTGAAACGTTAGAAATGTTCATTTTCGAAGTACAAACCCAACGCAAGTTCAATCGTCAAAATCGGACGAACGAGTCAAAAGATATGGCCAAAACAGTCTGGACCTGCAGGCAACCGATCGCTCGGTCCATAGAGCGATCGATCGGTCCAAAACCGATCGATCGGTAGCTATCGACTGGTCAAGATTTTTGTATGGGGAAATTTTCCAGAGAGTTGATTTTTGGTCGATCGCTCGGTCAACACACCGATCGCTCGGTAGGCAACCGATCGATCGGTCATTAACACCGATCGCTCGGTACTCGCGTTTTTGCAGAAATTCAGTAAGGGTATTATGGTCTTTTGGTCGGTTCACTCTTACCTTAAGAGTTTAACCCGAGCCTTTAGGGCTTCATTTCGACACTTAGAGAGATCTTAGAAGAGAAGGGAAGAGAGTGGAGGATTGCAAGAGGGGTTTTTGGATTTGGAGAAGAAGAGCACAAATCGAGCCTTGATCTCGCTCCTACGCGCCATTGGAGCTTGGATCTCCAACATCAAGCTTGGGTTTCACTTCTACAAGCTTCTTCAAGCCTTTTCAAGCATTGGATCAAAGGGATTTCATCCCATAAGGTAGATACACTCTACTAGGTTCTAATTTCATAAACCCTTAATGAAAAGCATGATTTTCTTGACAAGTATAGTTATATATAGCCTCTTATATGTAAAAATACACTCTTCTAGCAATTGATTTCATGAAACCCTTTCTACATCAAGATAAAATCCCATGAATGATGGTGTGAATTAAATGTGATGATGTTATGCTTCCAACCAACAAATAAAAGATGGTAATTTTTGAGTTGTTCTATATGTTAGTATCTAAAATGAAAAGCATGTTAAAAGCAACAAGTTTTGGGAAGAATAAGTAGAAAAACCTTATTTTAAATGTGATTGGAATGGTGTGATGTTATTGTATATGGATTATGGTGATGGATGAATTATGTTGAGTATGAGACATATGACCATATGTAAAGGGTTTTCCCTAATGTCTACTATGTTATATCACAATTGCTACACGGACACATACGCATATGCATGATCGAGTTTTTCTATATTATGGGTATCCAAAAGAAGAAGTCCATGTATATAAGATGCAACACAAGAATAAGAAGAAGAAGAGTATAAGACGCAAATGAATTACATGAAAAGTATAAGATGTAAATGAACCACATGAATAGTACAAGAAGCAAAAGAAGTATAAGAAAAGTACAAGAAGCACAAGATCTATACGGAAAGCATAAGAAGCACAAGATATATACGGAAAATACAAGAAGCATAAGATGTTACAAGAAATACAAGAAGATGGAAAGTATATGGAAAAAGCCGACAGGGATGCGACGATAGCAGGCTGCCTGAAAGGGAAAGGGATACTGGCATCGGACTCCGATGATAGCAGGCCGCCCGGAAGGGAGATGGATACTGGTCATCTACCCTTGAGGTAGCCGAAGGTGAGGAGAACATTAGGCCACCCAGTTTACGTGGGTACAGGTACTAGTTGTCCTACTCCGGAGGTAGCAAATGATGAATACCAAGGTATTTTAAATACCCGTACAGGATAATAAAAGATAAAAGCCAAGGTATTTTAAATACCCGTACAGGATAATAAAAGATAAAAGTCAAGGTATTTTAAATACCCGTATATGCAAAGGTATAAGATGAAAAAGGATGATAAGAAGATGTAAAAGACAAAAGATGATAAGAAGATGTTTTCCGATAGTATTTTCTGAGATATATGCACATGATATGATTTTGTTTTTCGCGCTGATTTCAGAAATGCATGTGAAATGATAAACCGTGATATATGTTGGATTACTGTTTATGATATTACTATCTAGTGGTTTGTATACGCTGAGTATTCCATGCTCAGCCGTACATATTATGTCGGCAGGTCCCTTCGACATTTGCGACGAGCGTCCTCAAGAACCATGGGTCGAGGAAGAGTATGTTGAGGAGGAGGAGACTTGGGGTAGTCTTCAGCAGCAGAGGGCTCAGGAGGAGCAGAGGGCTTTTGTTAGGTGGCCCTATCATGAGTGACGAGAGGGAGAGACATGTACATATATTTTGTTGAGCGAGTATGTTCGCTCTTTATTTTGGGTCATGTATAAACTGAGACATATACTATTGATAGAAATTTTGTAGTCCGCTTCCACTACCATATATAGATTAGTATTACGCTTCCGCTATCACAGGTTTTATATGTTATACAGGATTCATACGTTATATAGGATGGTTTGGTTATGAGTTCACGTCGCCAAAGTATCCTAACTACTAGGGGGTATTTTGGGTCGTGACACCTTAGATTCAACTCCTTTTGGGAAAAGAGATACTTGAGACTCTTGTGATCAGTGAACACATAGAACTCCACCCCATAAAGGTAATGACGCCAAATCTTAAGTGCAAACACGACCGCCGCAAGCTCCAAGTCGTGCGTGGGATAATTCTTCTCATGCTCCTTTAACTGCCTTGATGCATAGGCAATGACCTTCTTGTGCTGCATGAGTACGCACCCAACTCCAACGTGTGAGGCATCACTATATACCTCATACCCATAAGGTCCGGATGGCACAGTAACGACAGGGGCTGTAGTAAGCCTCTTCTTCAGTTCCGTGAAACTGGTCTCGCACTTATCACTCCATACAAACTTGGTGTTCTTCCTTGTCAGGTAAGTGAGCGGTGCCGCAAGGCTAGAGAAACCCTCTACAAATCTCCTGTAGTAGCCTGCCAATCCAAGGAAACTACGTATCTCTGTGACACTCTTGGGCCTCGCCCAACTCATGACTGCATCTATCTTCTTTGGATCAACCGAGATGCCTTCTACAGAAATAACGTGGCCTAGGAATGCCACCTCTTCCAACCAAAACTCACACTTGCTAAGTTTGGCGTATAGCTTGTGTTCCCTTAGCAATTCCAAAGCAAGGCATAGGTCGCGTGTGTGATCTTCCCGTGTCTGGGAATAGACCAAAATGTCATCAACAAATACAATCACGCACCTATCAAGATACGGCCGGAACACCCGGTTCATCAAATCCATAAAGGCTGCCGGCGCGTTTGTGAGACCAAAAGGCATTACCAAGAACTCGTAGTGTCCGTATCGAGTCCGGAAAGCCGTTTTGGGAATATCTTCCGCCTTAATCTTCAACTGGTGATAGCCCGATCGAAGATCTATCTTTGAGAAAAATCTCGCTCCCTTCAACTGATCGAACAAGTCATCAATCCTAGGCAAGGGATACCTATTCTTTATAGTGACTTTGTTCAATTACCGGTAATCGACACACATCCGCATCGAGCCATCTTTCTTCTTAACAAACAACACCGGGGCACCCCACGGTGAGACACTTGGTCGAATGAAGCCAAGGCCTTGCAATTCCTCCAATTGAGTCTTCAACTCCTTGAGTTCAATAGGGGCCATTCTATATGGAGCCCTGAAAACAGGAGCTGTGCCTGGTGCAAGCTCGATCATAAACTCAATCTCCCTATCTGGAGGCAATCCCGGCAACTCCTCTGGAAATACATCCAGGAATCCACTCACAACCGGAATAGTCGATGAGTCCTTTGCCTCGGGGTTAGCTAAGCTCAACGCCGCAAAACGAGCAATATCTCTACTTTTCAACCCACGAAAGTGAAATGGTTTTCCTTCTACCAGCTTGAAGAGTACCATTTTCTCAAAGCAAGCTACATGCCTATGATGTGCTGCTAACCAATCCATTCCCAATATAACATCAAAGTCTTGGAATCCAAGGACGATGAGATCAACTGCCAACTCGTGGCTTCCAACTTGGACCCCACTATTTCTATACACATTATCTGCCAACACTGTTTTGCCGAGAGGAGTCGAAATGGCTAACTCCGGTTCTAGCTGAGTAGGCTCCACAGAAAAGCCTTCTGAAAAACCCGGCGAGACAAACGAATGAGTAGACCCCGGTATCAATCAACACTCGAGCCAAACACTCATTGACTAGTAGGGTTCCTGAAATTTTAGCTAGTTACGTCAATTCAAGCATCAACAGTGTATACACATAGGTATATATATATATAGCATACCAAGTACGTACACAAGGAATAAAACAAAACATAACAATCACGAATAAAGAAATAACTTCAAACGCGTAACTTGCACCACATCGTCAGATGCAAGTGCATCACCCTCTGTCAAGGCAAAAACACGCCCTTGGTTTGCCTGGCGAGACTGAGGTGTAGACCAGGTAGTCTGGGATGACGCCTGATATGATCCTGCTGGGTGTGCTTGGGGCCTAATCCCCTGAGACTGGCCTGGTAAATGCCGACTGGGGCAATCCCTGATCATATGGCCCTGGCGACCACAATGAAAGCATCCACCCGATGCCCTTCGGCAATCTCCTGCCGGGTGCCTTTGGCCGCACGAAGTGCGGACCTCGTGTGTATAAGTCGGAGGGGCCGGAGGTGGAGTATACCTCATCGTCTGAGGTTCAACAGGCCGTGGGGCCGGAAGAGCCTGAGGTCGCGGTGCCTGAGGCACATACTACCGTGGGGCTGGAGGTGCATAAGTCGGCCTCATCTGTGGTGCTGGCCATGTATACTGATAAGGGCCGGTACGAGCCCGCCTCTCTGGAGGTGCTGAACTACTGGCTTGGCCTCTTGCCAACTCTCTCTTCTTAGACATCGCTTCAGAATTGGCCTCGACCAATAAGGCCTTGTCTACCACTTCAGGGTAGGTAGCATGCCTGAAAACGGAAACCTTCTCCATAATAACATCCTTGAGCCCTTGCTCAAATCTTCTCACCTTCATTGCCTCGGTGGCAATCATATGTGTCGCGAAGCGTGATAGCTCCGAGAACTTGGCCTCGTATTGAGCCACCGACATCAAACCTTGCTCGAGGTTGATGAATTCTCTCTCTTTCTTTTCCCGTGCTCTAATCGGAAAATACTTCTTGTAAAAAGTATCTTTGAACTCCTCCCAAGTCCAAGGTTGACCCTGCATGGTCAAATCTCGCGTCCTCAATGCGGACAACCACCAATGGTGGGCTTCACCTTCTAGCATGAAAACTGCCCATGCTACTCTATCCTCCTCTGTAGGCGAGAGGACCGCAAAGACCTTCTCCATCTGGAGGATCCATGCCTCCGCAGCAAGAGGGTCCACACTCCCATGGAAGGATAGAGGCCTCAATCTCCTGAATGCCTCAACTCCAGCGGTACGATGTACTGGAGCTGCGGGCGGTGGAGTAGGTGCCGCCGATGATGGTATAGCCTGCCGAGCCGCCAGTATGGCGAGTGTCTCAGCAATAGAGCCTAAGACCTGAGAGAGGTCCGGCTGCTCATCCTCATCCCGTGAAGAAGAGGAAGCTCTGGTGTGTGGTCCACGACCCCGTGTGCCCCGCCTCATGACTAAGGTCCTGAGAACAATAGCACCACATGAGTCTCACTTGAAACCACAACTTATTTCAATGCCATTTCACAATAATTCAATTTATATTAGTTGTATAATACTAATATACATCACATCAAGTCGTCAGAGTATTCATCACATTATACTTATACTTTAGTGTTCTAGCGTACCTAGGACCCGTACTTGGTTAAAGCAACCATTTTAGACTAAGACTAAAGTTTAGTCTTACACTTGGAACCAGACTCACTCCCGACTTACTTCCTTCCTAACTTGTTTCCTGACATATGCTCTTGTCAAGCCGTGGTATTCGATTCTAAGTGACCCTAATGACCTAAAGCCTAAGCTCTGATACCACTTCTGTCGCGACCCAAAACCCACCCTAGAAGTTAGAGTGAACTTTGGACGACTAATCATGACTTGCTTGACAATCAACCTGTAAAACCTACAGAGCATATACAATAGAGGACATTATAGCGGAAACATAACCATAAAGCATAGCGGAAGTCTACCAAACCTCTATGTATATACATTCGCGAATCCAAGTTTATACAAAAAGTAACCAAAAGAAAGTGCGGACAGTCCCGCCAAAATACATGGAGAAAATCTGTCATCTCACCCACAGCTATTCACTCAGAATCTAACACCACCTACTGATGACCCTCTACGGGAGGTTCCTCAAAAGGCTCCTCGACGTACTCCTCTTCCACCCATGGACCAGGAGCACAAACATCAAATGGAGCAGCAGCTCCCTCAGAACCTGCCGACATAAGAAGTACGGCTGAGCATGGAATACTCAGCGGGTACCAAATACTAACCAATAGTCATAGCATAAAAATGGCAATACATATATCAGGAGCAATTCATATATGTTAGACAGAAACAATTCATATCATACAAGGAAGTAAAGCAATTTATAATCATGCTTGTATTTCGTAGAAAGCCGATAAAACCTCTTGAAAACATCGTGCACTTGACTTGGCTTGAAATATCTTTTCGTACTTGAAAGCTTGTCTTGTCTATCTTGCTTGTATCGTACGTGTCATGTCATGCATGTCATGCCTGCTTGCTTGTGATCATGTGACTTGTGAGATACACTTGTGAGCTATCCTTGTGAGATGCGCTTGAGAGATGCCTTGAGAGGAATGATAATACTATGATAGTATGTTACATTTTATACATATATTACATGCTATGATAAGGAAATGGATGTAATTAAAGTATGAAAATTGATGATTTTAAGTTATGAAATTATAGTCATGAGATAGCTATAATAAAGATAATTAGAATCAAAGTTATAAAATTATAATGTTATGATGCATGTGAAAATATTATCTTATAATGTCTTAATGAGAAGGCAAGGAAAAGATAAATAACCTTATCTTATAAAGGCCTCAAGATAGTGGCGAAGTAAAGGAAGGCCGTTCAACAATATTTCATGAGGGGTTAAAGATGACTCCAAGACGGAATGAGTCTAAAGAGGTGTACCTTTCAGTGATCATCTTGAGAGGTAGAATTAAGATAAGTCTGAAAAGATAAAAGAAAAGATAAATAACCTTATCTTATAAAGGCCTCAAGATAGTGGCGAGATAAAGGAAGGCCGTTCGACAATATTTCATGAGGGGTTAAAGATGACTCCAAGGGGTCAAACTCCAAGACGGAATGAGTCTAAAGAGGTGTACCTTTCAATGATCATCTTGAGAGGCAGGGCTAAGATAAGTCGAAAAAGAATAAAAAGACAAAAAATTGTTTATCTTAAAAAGAGCCTCAAGATAGTGGCAAGGTAAATGAAGGCCGTTCGACAATACTTCATGAGGAGTAATGAGGACACCAAGATGGAATGAAATACTTCATGAGGGGTCAAACTCCAAGAAGGAATGAGTCTAAAGAGGTGTACCTTTCAGGGATCATCTTGAGAGGCAAGATTTTAGATAATTGGATCCAGATAAAAGATATTGAAAAGACATAATGGAAGTAATATTAAACGTCTTAATAATATATCATATATTGTTATGCTTATTCTAACTTGTCATTTAGCATGATATTATTGAATATTCTTATTGGGCTTCATAGCTCACTGACTTTTTATATCGCCAGATGATCAGTGAAAGAACAACTTGAAAGTGACGTTCGAGAAAAGACGGAGTCGCTTTTGACTATGCTGTTACATTTTGTGATATGTTCATTTTGATGTAATTAAGTTGGTTATATAAACCTTAACTTTAATTATGGACATGGTTATGATGGCTATTGCGTATGGATGGATAAGGGTTTAAAAAGTTTTAAATTCCCTTGATAATTTACGTTTCCGCAAACTAGAGATAAAAATGATCTCACGGACGGATTACTCTTACATTTCATGAGTGAAATGTTAAGTTTAAGACGGGTCGTGATATCCTAAGTGTTCGATGAAATGGATAAATGAGGACTAAATGAATTAAATGAAGAATATGAAAGTATGAATTATGTGGCTTTCTTAGAGTGACAAATTGATCCAATGCTCAACATGTTTGTCTAAATTCTCACATGATTAGATTAAGAACTTAAAAGCTATATTCTATTCCTTGAGTTGTACATATCGTCATGATTCACCACAAGAGCTACACACACGCATACATGCATGCATTAACCGAGTTTTTCTAAAGTATAAGTATATGAACACAACCAAGAGCATGAAATGTGATTAATGATATGAATGATAAAGTTGGACATCGGGCCGGTCAAGGGTAGGGCATATCGCTAGATATGTCACACCTGGCTCACAAGAGAACAAGTTGATAAAGCCGGACAGAGGGCTAGTCAAGGATGTTGGTGTACCCCTTTTCTTTTTCGCTGAAGGATACTTACGTATCCGGCTCACAAGTTGCTTTCTATTCATGTTTCGTTGAAGGATACTTACGTATCCGGCTCACAAGTCACTATGAGGGGCACTAACATCTGGCTCACAAGTAAAGCATGACAAGGCAAGTGAAGACATGTCAAGACAAGCATGACAAGTGATTCCAGATAAGACAAGACATGCGTGATTCCTATGAGACAAGAACAAGTTTTAATACGACAAGCAAGTTTTGGAAAACATGAAAAGTATTTTCAAGAACAAGTCAGGACTTTTAAGTAATGGTTTTATTGAAGCTTCTGCATCATTCCATGAATGTCACGATCATATTATGTTTTTAATTATTGGTCTTGCATTGCTTTTAATTATTGATTGTGTATTAGTTCAAATGTTGATGTTGTGTATTAAAATGAGTTATTGCTAGCGTAGTGCGTTATTATTATTGTTAGCTAGTAGCTTGTACTCGTTGAGTATTCCATACTCAGCCATACATCTTATGTCCGTAGGTTTGGTGGGTACCTTCGACCCTGAGCCTTGGGTTGAAGAAGAATATGTCGAGGAGAGGGAGCCACCTATCCCAATGCAGTCACAGGAAGATCGAGACCTAGATGTGTGGTCATATCTAGATCACTATTAGTAGAGAGAGTTTGTGAGGTTTACCCATTTTGTATTTTGATAGTGGGCATGTCTACCTTGACTTATGATGTTTTGTATATGAACTTGGAATATAGATTTTGTATAGAAAAGAAAAAGTTAGTTTACATTTCCCCACTGTTTAAGCTTCCGCACTCTGTATCATGTTTCTATTATGGTATGTTTACCTTGTTCATCACAGGATGGTTTGGCAGGTTAAGTATAGTCATGACTAAAGTATCCCTTAACTCCTAGGGGTTATTTTGGGGCGTGACATGCATAGTCCTCCTCAAATACTTGAAAATGTGCTTAACTGCTATCCAATACTCAGGACCCAGGTTTGATTGATATCTACTCACGATACTCACTGCGTGACGAATATCAGGTCTTGTGCACAACATAGCATACATGAGACTTCCCAGTGCTGTTGCATATAGGCAATGGCTCATCTGCTCTTTTTCATCATCAGTCTTTGGAGACTTTGATTTAGAGAGACTAATTCCATGCCTAAAGGGTAATATCCCTTTCTTGGAATTTTCCATGCTATATTTGTGCAAGATCTTGTCAATATAATTGACTTGGGACAATCCCAACATCCTTTTATTTTGATCTTTAAACAATTTAAGACCAAGAATATAGGAGGCTTCACCAAGATCTTTTATAGCAAAGTTATAGGACAACCAGATTTTGACAATCGATAACAATCCTACATCATTTCCAATGAGTAGAATATCATCTACATAAAGAACTAGGAAAGTTATTACACTCTTACTGACCTTTTTGTACACACATGCCTCATCCATGTTTTGGTGAAAACTAAATGATTTGATTGATTCATCAAAACGGATGTTCCAACTCCGAGAAGCTTGGTTAAGACCATAAATGAATTTTATCAATTTGCATACTTTATTATTTTGGCTATGGAGTTCAAAACCTTCGGGCTGGTCCATTTAAATATCCTCTTGAATGTCTCCATTCAAGAAAACGATTTTGACATCCATCTACCAAATTTCATAATCATAGTAAGCAGCAATTGATAATAGAATTCTGATGGACTTAAGCATTACTACTGGTGAAAAGGTTTCCTTATAGTCGATTCCAGCTCTCTGACTATAACCTTTCGTCACAAGCCTTGCTTTAAAGGTCTCTACCTTTCCATCGGATCTATGTTTCCTCTTATAGATCCATTTGCACCCAATGGGTCTTATTCCCTTAGGCTTTTCAACTAAGGTCCAGACACCATTCGAGTACATGGAGTCCATTTCAGATTTCATGGCGTTATGCCAATTATCAGAATCAATATCACATATTGTCTTTTGATAAGTATAAGAATCATCATCTAAGGAATCTGATTCCATAAATATACCTCATGCTGATAAGATAATCTATTTGGAGATCGACTAATCCTTGTACTTCTCCTAGGTTGTTGTATACTTAAAGGTTCAGTTATGATAGGTTTAACCATGGTCATTTTATTTTGATTTTGCTCTTCAAGATCTATTCTAAATCCACTTTTTCTATTGAGGATAAAATCACCTTCTAGAAAAATGGCATTCCTGCTTATAAACACCTTTTGTTGGATAGGATTATAGAAATATAATCCAAGAGTTTCTTTTGGGTATCTTATAAATAGGCACTTCTCAGTCCTACTTTTCAACTTGTCAAAGTTCTGTTTTTGCACATGAACTGAACAATCCCATATCCTGACATGCTTTAGATTAGGCTTTCACCCATTCCATAGCTCAAAAGGAGTTTTGGAAACAGACTTAGAAGGTACCCTGTTCAATAGATAGATAGCAGTCTCTAATGCATATCTCCAAAAAGAAATTGGCAAATCAATATTACTCATCATTGAACAAACCATATCCAATAAGGTTCGATTTCTTCTTTCTGAAACACCATTAAGTTGAGGTATTCCTAGGGGAGTCTATTGGGATAAATTTCCATTATCTCTAAGATAATCCATGAATTCATTCGAGAGGTACTCTCCTCCTCGGTCGGATCTGAGAGTTTTAATACTTTTACCTGATTGCTTTTCTACTTCATTTCAGAATTCTTTGAACTTTTCAAAAGATTCCGACTTATGTTTCATTAGATATACATAACCATATCTTAAATAATCATCTGTGAATGTTATGAAGTAGATAAAGCCACCTCTAACTGAATGATTCATAGGTCCACATACATTAGTGTGAATTAATTCCAATATACTAGTGGCTCTCTTTGGTTTGCCTGTAAATGGCCTTTTTGGTCATTTTACCTTTCAAACAAGGTTCACAAGTTGGATAAGGTTCAACATGTAAATGGTTTAAAGGACCATCCCTTACCAATCTGTTGATCCTATCCAAATTGATATGGCCTAATTTGAGATGCCATAAGTATGTTGGATTCACGGAATCTCTACCTCTTTTCTGAGGCTTCACACTTGTAGACTTATTATCCTCAATGTTATTAATAGAATTGCATATAGGATCAAGATAATAAAGACCATTAGACAATGTGCCGAAAACAATAAAACTATAATTGTATTTGATAACTACACTAGTATCAAAATGCAGTAAATAACCAATAGAGATTAAACTAGAAACAACAGCAACAGTTGCTTCCGTTCCCATCTTTATATTGACTTCCCCATCACTGAGCTTTCTACTCTCCTGAAACCCTTGTAAATATTACAAATATCTGAGGTAGATCCAGTTCCTACACACCAAGAGTTAGAGGAACCAATAATGAAGTTAGATTCAAGTGAAGACACATGGGAGAGATTCACCAAACTAGGGACATATTCCGGATGATAGCTCGACCGATTAAAGCCATCAATGAGCTAAACAGAGGATCCCTACTTGATACGAAACAGAACAAGAACTTCACTCACACCCGGAGTGATGGAATTTTAACTTCGATAGGGAGGACTAATTCCATGCCATAAGCCAAAGCAAATGGCAATCAGAACGTCCAGTTCTGATGGACGTTCTGTAGGCCATGAGTGCATATGGAGCATTTCATGCCAAGCAGAGTAGCTGGTTGCCATCTTTTCTACGATTTTCTTCATGTTTTTGTTGGCAGCTTCGATTAGACCATTGGTCTGTAGCCTGTATGGTTTGGAATTGTGATGTTGTATCTTGAATTTGATCTGAAGTCAGGGACTGATCGTTGGTCTTTAGAATTGTTATTTAGGTTGGTAGCTTGTTTCTTCCCGCCCAATTTGGCTGCCTCTTTGGTCCAATCAACACTTGGTTTTAATTCTTTCTTTGTAGGAGGGGCCGAAAGACCTTACTTTAATATCACTTCTTGGATACCTTCAGCCAGGATAAGTAAAATGCTTGAGTCTAAAATCGAGGTAGGCCTTCAGCTGTTAGTTTGGGTTTACATTACAGGTAAGGGTGGTTTAGGCATAGGCTTATTCTGAAAAGCAGGCTTCTTCTTACGTGTCTTGGTGACAGCTACCTCCTCCTATGGCATCACTAGTAGGAGTATCTAAACTTTTGGGGAAGAACGGGAAGAATTCAGACACACTTTACCTACGTGACGAAGCCTTTTGGACTCAAATCCACACACAGACCCTCTTCCATTTGGCGTGAACTCCTTTCGGTTTATCACTCCAAGCATCAGGAAGATGGTATTAATTATCGAAAGGCCAGGAAATGGAGTCAGACCCGACCTTTCCTTAAAGAGCTCGAGCTTGAGGTAAACTGGACCGCCATTCCTGAAAGGAATGGGGTAAGGCCTTAAAAAAAATGAAAAATCAAGCCCTTGCTTTTTCCCTGCTCTCCTCTCTATATAGCAACTCTACAAACAATAGCTACAAACCGAACCTTCGGGACATTCTTTGCAAGTCTTTGACGGTGGATCTCTTGATCGTACCGAAAGGTATTCCGTCAATGTGTCATTGACACGAAGTGGCCTGCCTCAATGTATCCCGTCTTTGAATCAGAATATGATTAAACGAAGAGACATGCAAGCCGACCTCCTGAGTTTTCTCTTTCACTCTTCTCGGTTACGAATGCTTCTCCCCTTCCTTCTCTAATTTCTTCCCTTAGAGCTTTCTTAGGTTGCCTTGAGGGTTTACGAAACACTTACCCACGAATTTGTGGATTTATAGGCAAAGGGGATGGTCAAAAGACCAACCTACCCTTAATGAAATGGTCCAACAAACCAACTCAGGTGAAACCTCGGGTGTCCGATCGACCGGCTAGGAGGGGCGGTCAATCGGCCTTGTGAAATTCGTTAATGTTGGCCCATTTGTGGGCAAAAATGCCACAGTCAGTCGACCGACCTTGAGGGGCGGTCGATCGGCTTTGCATAGCCAACTCTTTGTTTGCTATTTTTTTAGCATTTTTCGTGGTAGCCAGTCGACCGGCCTTGAGGGGTGGTCAACCGGGATTCACCAGAACTTGGTTAATCCTCCTATTCTTCCCATTTTTTCTCACTTAGAGTGCTTTCACTCTTCCATTAACTTACCTAGTGTGTTTCCACTCTTTTACCTTAGCTTTAACACCCATACACCATTATATTTTTGTGTCCAACACCTTTTATTCATAATGCAAACACCAAAACACATCGAAGATAATTTTTTTTATCAAAAATCACTATTCACTGATACTATTCACCAACTAGGTGAATGAGTTTTAGGGTTATACATCCTCCCCCCTTATAGAAATTTCATCCTCGAATTTAGAATGAACCACAAAATACTTGAATTAACTAAACGAACAAGTGAGGATACTTTTCTTTCACTTCAGCTTCAAGCTCCCACGTGGCTTCTTCTCTAGCATGATGTTACAATCGAACAAGAACTAAGAGAATCATTTTATTGTGCAAAACTTGATCTCTACGGTCAAAAATCTAAACTAGTTGTTCCACCAATGTGAGATCCTCATGGATTTCTAATGGATCAAGGTCGATCATATGAGAAGGATCTGAAATGTATTTCTGAGGCATGGACACATAGAATACGTTGTGAACCGCCACCATGTGAGTGTGTAGAGCAACCTGATAAGCAACTTCACCAACTTAGGTGATGATCTTATACATACCCCCATACCTTGGACTGAGATTTCCTCTCTTGCCAAATCTCATAACACCCTTTGTCAATGAAACCTTAACAAACACTATCTCGCCAACTATAAACTCAAGATCTCGTTTTCGGGTGTCGGTATAGCTCTTTTGCCTATCCTAGGCTGTCTTTAACCTTTTCTTGATGATCTTGACCCTATCCGCTGTCTGCTCGATCAACTCGGGACCTAATATTTTTCTCTCTCCAACTTCATCCCAGTATAGAGGAGACCTGCAACTTCTCCTATACAAGGCTTTGAAATGTGCCATTTGGATGCTTGCCTGATAACTATTTTTGTAGGTGAACTCAACCAACGGCAAGTGATCCTCCCAACTGCCTTTGAAGTCCAACATGCAAGCATGTCCTCAATAATATGGTTTATCCCTCTCTATTTGCCCATCCAAACGAGAACCCATGGCACTCTAACAGCTTTTCCAGAACCTTGAAGTAAATCTCAGATCCCTGTCTGACACGATACTTACTAGCACCCCATGTAACTAAACCACTTCTTTGATGTACAGTGCTACAAGTTGGTTTGAGTTGAACGTAGTCTAATAGGGCAAGAAATGGATGAACTTTGTCAAACGGTTAACTACCACCCAAATTGCATCAAAGTTCTTCACCGTCCTTGACAACCCAACAATGAAATCCATGGAGATATTCTCTCATTTCTACTTAGGAATTGGAAGGGATTACAAAAGACCTGCGGGCTTTATATGCTCAGCCTTCACCTATGGGCACACTAAGCATTTTGACACATACTCTACGACTTCTCTCTTCATATTCTACCACCAATAGTGTAACGACCCCAAAATCCCACAAGGCTAAAATAGGACTTTGGAATCGCCACATTACTTATACCTGCTTAAAACCATGCATACAAGGCTACTACACGAGTCTTCAAAAATGAGAGTAATAAAATTCTGGTATATAAACTGTGAGGGAAATTTACCGAAAGGACACGCGTCAGCAGCAGCTTCTCTCAAGTTCTGGTTTGCTAGTGGAAGGTTGGAGTGGAGGGTGTGATGCCCTGACCTGTACTCCGATGATTAAGTCAGTAGATGTAGGAGATGATGAATAGTAAGAATATAACAAAGAGTTTTAAGATCTTAGCCTTTTTCACTAGCCCCCCCCTCCTTCACTATTCTTCAAAGGTTTATATAGGCCACCTTTGCCATGGCCATAGGCATCCATTGATGTCCATGCATACCTCGAATCCCTGATGTGTACTTCAGTAATCATTTTAGATAGATTTCCCGGTCATTCGTACTGCACGCGTATCTGCACACAAAAGAGAGTAGACAAAGAGTAGGAACTCGTCCGAGGTGACTGGCATTAATTGCAGCATTAAATGCCATTTAATGCCAAGACAAAGTTACCCACCTACCATCGCAGAGGTAGGATCAGTCCCAGGCGACTGGGCGGCACTGCCAGATCTTATAACGCGTGAGGATACGCGATCGTGGACAAAAGGCGACGAGTCCGTCGTCAGAATGAAGACGTGAATCGTCGTCCACGAGATCACGGGTCCGTCGTCAGAGCGAGGACGTGATCGTCGTTCACGAGACCACGGGTCCGTCGTCAGAACGAGGACGGAATCGAACTCAAATGATAACTCCACACTGAGGACGAGCTCGTCGTCACCACACTTAGGTTTTACGAAATTTACCCATTACAAATTGCCCCTTTATGATACTTTGAACGTGGTTCGGAGTGTCATAAATATAGCGAAACATTGGAGGAGAAGATACGGCTCACCTCAGAATGATGATAGGTCACATACTCTGTACGCGAAGATGTAGCGTCGTGCCAGCTGTATTGCGCGTGCCGAAACGTCATTCATCATAAATGCCTAGCAGGCTGTCATCATTATCTTCCGGACGCTTCGTGTTTCCCGACGGTTACTTAATTTGGTCAAAAGACCATCCTGTCCTTCGGGCTGTCTATATGCGTGGACACGCGTACGATACAGATTGAGGTCATTATCGTCCTCAGAATCATGGCCTGGCCTATAAGTACCGAAGACCTGGTACTTCTTCTTCACTTGAATTTTTGCATCCCGTTACTCTGCCGGAATTTCTCCTTACCGACGATTTGCTGTTCTGGTTTTCTTCCTTCTCCGGTCGTGCCTCCCCTTGCTTCCTAAATCCAGTTTCGGTAAGAACTTCTTCTTTCTTTTTTATTCTGTAGTTGTCTTCCCTATATTTCTTTTTCTCTTTGCTTGTAATCATGTCTGCCGAAATAGTTAGGATAGACAGTGCCGATGAGGCTAGTTGCTCAGGCAGTGCCCCTCACGGTGTTATCACCGGCGCTTCCACATCCAAAACCAGACCAGTGGTTAAGTACGCACTTGACCACTACAGAACTCTTTTCCAAATACCTTCTCACGTCCACCTCCATTTCGGAGAAGAAGACGTTCTTCCCGACCATCGTTCTTCTTGCACAATCGTCTACCTCGCTCAGTTCGAGGCTGGACTTCGATTTCCCCTCTCTCCCGTCACGGATTCCGTCCTGTCCGCCCTTCAAATTGCCCCGGGGCAGATGCACCCGAAGTTCTACAAGTACATGTCTCTGATGGACAAGTTCAACAGAGACGGGTATAACGTGGAAGCCAGGCACGTTTTCCACTTCCGCTTCGCCGTGAAGTGTCCCGGGGTTGTGAAGGAGGGAGAGAAGACGTTCTTCACTTGGAGACAAAAACTCAAAGTTCCCGACATCGTCGCACACCTCCCCGACGTGGAACGGGGTTGGAAGGAGATGCCCTTCGTGGTCTCCGGTGCTTGGAGGGCAGAGACTGCCCGTCCTGTTCCCCACGAATTTACCTCAGGTCTGCTATTATTTATTCTTTTTCCGTTGCCGGTTTTTTTTTTTGATAACATGTTCTTGCCACATGGCTAATGATATTTTCCTTTTTCTGCAGAGGCTTCAAAGGTACATTTCCCTGATTTGTCCGCGGAAGAAGAGTACGAGCTCCGGAGAGTTCGCGACGATAAAGGGGACGCCTACGTTACCTGGAGACCGTCCTCGACTCGAGAGAAAGAGCCCGCTGCAACAGTAGGGACTAAATCCAAAAAATCTCGTCGACAAGCTCGTCCGTCGGCAAAGAGACCGCTCGAACAGGCAGCTGCTCTTGGAGAAGAAGAAGAAATGGCAGACCAACCTTCTCCGCGATCCTCACAGGCTCCGGCCTTGACTCGTCCTCCTCGCCCTTCCCGTTTATCTTCAGCGGAGAAGAGGGCGGAGAAAAGGGAGAGAGCTGAAGCTCTCAAGGCTATATCGGCGAAGAAGGCTCGGCGAGAAGCTGAGCATGACCGGCGGGTCCGAGAGCGCGCATCTGCCGAGGCGCCACCTACTCAAGTAGCAACGGTTGGCGAGGGGAGTGGTGTCCCCGTGGAGGAGTCTCCAATCGTCAGTAGCGGCTCTCCCACGGAGGTTGTGCTCGCTCCGTCTTCCGTGGCAGAGACTGTTGCCCCGGAGATCGTCCCGGCCTCTGCTCCTTCCCCAGCCGCAAATGTGGCTTCGTCTTCTGCCCCTCCTCGAGAGAGGATTGCCAGGGGGGGGCCCGCCGAATTCTGGAATCCCGTCTTCCCTAGAGGGTACACCCGTCCTACCGTTGCTCATTCTGCGATGGAGCACGACTCTATCGCCACATCCATGATGTTGGCGATGAGACTCCCGGCGGATATGGCCGCAACAAGGGACCTGCACTGGATGGGGATGTTCAGTGCTGCGAGCCGAGCTGTTGCCACGGTACGTTCTCTTCTCTGCGCGTTTTTTTTTTTTTTTTTTTTTTTTTTTTTTTTTTAACATTTTTCTTTCTCTTCTTTTGTAGCTGGGCAACATGCTTGCCGGGATGTACGAGGTTACCGCCGAGAACAGGCGTACCTCCAACGGACTGAGGGACAAGGTCCTTGACCTGGAGAAGAGGGGAGCCGAGGACATGAAACGGCTGAATCACGAGCTGATGTCTGTCAAAGCGGATCTTCGGACCGCCAAAGGCACAATTGCCTCGGCTGTGAAACAGCGGGACAAAGCTCGGGACGAGGCTCGTAAGGCGATGGAAGGAGAGAAGGCGGCCGTGGAACAGGCCGAGAGATCCGTCCTCAGGATTAGTGAGATGGACGAGGTCGTGAATTCTCTTCGTCAGCAGCTGGAGAAGTTAGAGGCTGAAAAAGCAGCATTGGCCGAACAACTCGAGGCCGTCATGGCTGCGAGGGACAAGGAGGTTGAAGCCGCCAAGGAGGCTTTAACGGAGTCTCTCCGAGCTCACTTCCAGACGGAGATGGAGCGACTGATAACTGAAGACCGGGTCGAGACGGAGAGAGAGCTTATGAATGAACTCCGAGAGTCCGGACGACTGGTAGAGTCTCCCCAACAGTCGAAGGACGAGGCCACTCGTTCCGAGGCTGTGGGCATGGAGATCTCGCCTGGCGAAGAACCCGAAGTACAAGGAGGGGGGCAACTCTCGTCTTCTCTTGGACCATCTCCCGTCCTGCCCGAGGCTCCTGCGGAAATCGCCTCTGCCAACCCTGCTGCTGCTGCTGACGACGTCTCGACCGTTCCCGATGACGCTGTCGTGATCGTCGACGTTGCCGAAGACTGATCATTCCTCCTTTCCATCTCTTACTTCTCAATTTTGTATCGGCTGTACTCCCGTTCATCTTATGTTAATAGAAAATTTCTTTTTGTGATCACCGTGTTGCAATCGATTGGTCCAGAATAATTGCCTCGTTCAAATAAGATATGGCACAAAATTAACTCGTGATTGAGTATAAATCTCACAATAAAAATAAAGATAAATCACTAACTCGTGATTGAGTATAAATCTCACAATAAAAATAAATCACATCACTTTTAACAACGGGTCGTTAAAGAAGCGGTTTGACACTACGGACGTAATTTGGCAACAAGTCCATTTCGTAAAGACGAACTTATGGTGACTCGTGGTGGGACACCATGCTCAGAGGACATTCCATTAGTATAAGCCACCGGTATGCTCAGATGGCAATTCCTTTTATGAGCCACCTGTGTCCCGTGGTGAGTACCCTGTTCGTACGAAATGTGCTCGCCGTGATAACTCGTGGTGGGACACCATGTTCAGAGGACATTCCATTAGTATAAGCCGCTGTGATGCTCAGATGGCAATTCCTTTGTGTGAGCCGCCCGTGTCCCGTGGTGAGTGAAATGTACCCGTCGTGGTAATTTGTCCAGAATGTTTTACAACGTATTGTTATTTGAAAAATTAACTCGTGGTAATTCATAACATAACTTTACTGGAAAAATTGTTTTAAATTCATAATGTTCCACGATTTTTGAATTACATTACCTTGTAAGTCTTTAAGGTAGTACACCCCGGGACTCCCGACACGGTCCACGATATATGGCCCTTCCCAGTTGGGACCCAGCTTTCCGCTGTTGATTTCTCGTGTATTTTGGAAGACTTTTCGGAGAACGAGGTCTCCGACCTGAAGCGTCCTTTTCCGTACTTTCTTGTTGTATGCCTTTCGTAATTGTTGTTGATAGCGTTTCATCTGAATGCTGGCGTCTTCCCGTTTTTCTTCCAGTAAGTCTAAGTGAATAGCCATTAACTCGACATTTTTGTTTTCCTCTCCGTGTTTCTTTCGTGAACGTATTGTTGGCAGAAAGACTTCAGTGGGAACAACAGCTTCCACCCCGTATGCTAAAGAGAACGGGGTCTCGTTCGTAGGGCTCCGTGGTGTTGTTCGGTATCCCCATAACGCATTGTGCAACTCGCTGGTCCACTTTCCCTTGGAATCTTCCAATCTTCTCTTGAGGGCATTCAAAATATTCTTGTTGGCTGCTTCGGCAAGGCCATTCCCTTGAGGATAATAAGGAGAAGAGAAGATGTGCTTGATTTTCAACTCCTGGCAAAAGTCGGCGATAAGCTTTCCTGTGAATTGCTTCCCGTTGTCAGAAATGATGGATTGCGGGATGCCGAATCTACAGATAATGTGCTCCCACAAGAATTTCTTCACTTCTTGTTCTCTAATACGCGCCAGGGGAACAGCTTCGATCCACCGGGAGAAGTAATCCGTGGCCACGAGCAGAAAAATTAAATTACCGGGAGCTTTGGGGAAAGGTCCCACGATGTCAAGTCCCCAACGAGCGAAAGGCCAAGGTTGAGATACGATGTTGAGTTCTTGAGCGGGAGCATGAATCAACCTCGCATGACGCTGACACTGGCTGCATTTTTGTACGTATTTCTGTGCGTCAGCTTGCATGTAAGGCCAAAAATATCCTTGCCCCAGAGCACGATGAGCGATAGTCCGTCCTCCTGAATGGATGCCGCAAATCCCCTCGTGGAGCTCGGCCAAAATTCTCTCTACATCTTCCGGATGCACGCATCTCAAAAGAGGTCCTCCAAAGGATTTGCGATACAGTTCTCCGTCCACAAGGGTGTAACGGGGAGCTTTATATTGTATTCGTCTTGCTTCCTTTGCATCAGAAGGGAGAATTCCATTCTTCAAATAGGTAAATATGCCCGTCATCCAGCTCGGCACTTGACTTACAGACAACACCGTGCGTTGCGTTTGCAATTCAATGGAGGGGTATTCTTGATACTCTATGAGGATCGTTTTGGGCTCATCGGTTTGCATCATCGAGGCGAGGTAGGCCAATGCATCGGCATGCCTGTTATCGTCCCTTCTGACATGTTTGATCTCGAGAACATCAAAGGCCCTCCGTTGCTCTTGTAAAAATGCAGCGTAGCGCTTCATCCGTTCATCCCGACATTCATAGATACCGTTGACTTGGTTCACCACGAGCTGTGAATCACAGAACACCCGGAGTTTAGAAACTCCCAATTCTCGGGCACTCTGCAACCCAAGGATTAACGCCTCATATTCAGCTTCATTATTGGAGGCAGCATAACCAAGGCGCGTCAACTTCTGCACTTTAACATGATCAGGGCTGACAAGAACAGCACCTAGTCCCGAACCACTGATATTAGACGACCCGTCAACATACAAGAGCCAATCGCACCACGCCGTCAGTTTCGTTTCGTTTCCAGTCCCTGTTCCTACAATGGAATCCGCCTCCGCGTCGTCTGGGAGTTCGTGACGGTCGGTCTCCGCTGAAGTTTCGGCCTCCTCCACGGGGAAATCGGCTAAGAAGCTTGCAACGGCTTGCCCCTTCTCTGCGGTTCGGGCCTGATATTGGATATCGAACTCGCTCAGCGCCACGGCCCATTTTGACATGCGTCCCGCGGTTTCAGGTCGTCCCAACACAATTTTCAAAGGGTACGTGGTGATGACGACGATGGTGTGTGCCTGAAAATAAGGACGTAACTTCTCAGCGGAAAAGACAAGAGCCAGGCATACCTTTTCCATTCTGCTGTAGTTGGATTCTGCCTTGTGGAATGTTTTGCTGACGAAATAAACAGGCTTCTCTACGCCGTCGTGATTTCTGAGCAACACGGAACCAATGGCTCGTTCCGAGACGGAGAGATAGAGGTACAGTACTTCACCAGATTCAGGTACAGAGAGGATCGGTGCGGAGCCTAAATACGTCTTCAAGGCGGCGAAAGATTGGGAACACTCCTCGGTCCATCTGAAGACGGAATCCTTTCTCAGCAATTCGAACAAAGGTCTGCATCGGTCAGAGGACTTTGATATGAACCGGTTGAGAGCTGCGATACGTCCCGTCAGTTTTTGAACTTCTTTCCTTGTCTTCGGTTCCGGCATATCTATCAGAGCACGGATCTGCGCGGGATTTGCTTCAATGCCCCGTTGGCTGACGAGATAGCCGAGGAATTTGCCCGAGGCGACGCCGAATGTACATTTCTCAGGATTTAACTTCAGATTGAAAGTACGTAAAATAGAGAACGGCTCCGCTAGGTCAGCCACAAGAGAGACCCGAGTTCGGCTTTTCACAACGATATCGTCAATGTACACCTCCACCGATTTACCGAGCAAGGGTCCAAACATCAGATTCATCAATCGTTGGTAAGTGGCTCCGGCATTCTTCAGGCCAAAGGGCATGACCCGGTAACAAAACAGGCCACGCTCCGTTATGAAGGCCGTTTTCTCTTGATCGTCCCCCGCTAAGAGGATTTGATTATAACCTGAATACCCGTCCATGAAGCTCAACATCTCGTGACCCGCGGTCGCTGTGATTAGTCTGTCGATTCTGGGAACCGGGAAGAAGTCTTTCGGGCAAGCTCTATTAACATTGGTGAAATCGATGCAGACCCTGACTTTTCCGTTCTTCTTAGGAACAGCTACTACATTGGCTATCCACTCCGGATATTGGACTTCACGAATGAACCCGTGCCGAATTAACTTGTCGATTTCTTCATTGACGGCCTCATGGTACGCCGGAGCGAGTCTACGAGGTTTCTGTTTAACTGGATTGACCACGGGATCCACGTTGAGATGGTGACAGATGATCTCAGGACGGATACCCGTCATGTCTTCATGTGACCAAGCGAAAACGTCGAGATTCTTCCTCAGAAAATTTACCAATTCCCGCTCTTCATCTGCTGTCAGACAAGTCCCGATCTGTAGCATTCTCGGCTCGTTCTCCGTCCCGAGGTTGACAAGCTTCGTGGGCTCAACAGAATAGTTTACCAGTGATTCACCCGTGCTCTCCTTTTCCACGGATCCGACCTGTAATTGCTATTTGAGCGGGTTGGGTGGGACGTAATCACACTTCTGCGATGCTAGCTGGTCTCCCTTGATTTCACGGGGTCCGTCCGGGGTGGGGAATTTCAATACCTGATAATAAGAAGACGGAACAGCTCTCATTTCGTGAATCCACCATCGCCCCAAGATAGCATTGTACGGGGACGGAGCTTCGACAACGGAGAACCTGATGGATAGGGTGATAGGTCCAGCTTTGACTGGCAAGATGACTTCTCCCAGGGGTTGCATCGAACTTCCTTCGAATCCTATCAAGGGGGTCTGTGCAGGGACAAGAACCGCCGGATCCAACTCCATTTTCGCGAAAGCATGGAGATACAGGATATCTGCTCCGCTACCAGGGTCGATAAGCACTCGCCTGATGTCGAAATCGCCAATTCTCATAGACAGGACAAGAGCGTCGTAATGAGGCCTAACCACAGTTGTCATGTCTTGATCAGTGAACGATAGGGCCTGCTCGACTTCCTTCGTCGTCGATCGTACCTGACAAACTTTTGCCACGTGTGATAACTTCCTCGTCTTCGCTCGATACTGTTGCTCGACGTCCACTTCCGGTGCCCGAGCGCGATGGATGACGTTTATGACTCCCTTTGGTGCTTCTCCGCCTCGGCTCACATGACCAGAGGGCTCTCCCTCGTGAGACCGAGTGGAGGGTTCCGCCATGTGCCCCTCTTCTCTCCCAGAGTCCACGTATTCTCCCAGATAGCCCTCGCCGACTAATCTTTCCAAGTACTCTCTCAAGATGCGACAACGATTAGTGAGATGCCCATGGCATTTATGGTACTGACAGTATTCATGCGCCCTGGGTCCCGTGGTGACATCACGAACGGTCCGCGCTGGCCATTCGAAATATGACTTGTCTTCCATCGTCTTCATGATCGTCGCCGGGCTTGCTGAGAAATTGACTTGGCCACCACGAGACGCGAAAGGACGTCTTTCTGTTGCTCGATTTTCCCTCTCCTTGTAATGCCCGGATTCCTCCCGTCCTTGATAGGCACGGTCGTCCCTCCGCCGGAGATTGGACCGTAGATCCGTTCTCCTTGACGAGTCTGCATCTTGGCGGATTCCCAGCGAGAGTCGATTCGATCCTCCTTGTCGTTCAACGTACACAACTTTTTCTTGTCGTATGCGTCTGCGTGGTTCCTCGTCACTGGAAGATGATTCATACTTCGATCTCTTCCCTCTCTTTGAGGAGGGTCTGCTTCCCCATTCCACAGCGTCTACCCCTCGTGCTCTAGGCCTCGTTGTTGCCGCAATATCTTCCTCCATCCTTCCGTACTTAGAGGCACGGACTATCAGCTCGTCCATCTTGATCGGACAGTCAAGGGCAAGAGACTCGTAGAGTTTGGAACTCTTGGGTATGGCGTTCTTGAAGGCCGCTATGCAAGTGCAGTCCTCAATCTTGTCGATATTAGAGACTTCATCGGTAAACCGTTGAATAAAATCTCTAAGAGACTCCGCCGACTTCATTCTCATGGCGAAGAGGGAATCTGCACCTGCTTTCTTTTTCTTGTTGATGATGTACTGGTCAATAAAAACTGATCGGAGATCAGCCATGCACCTGATCGACCCCGCGGGGAGATTACGGAACCATCTTGCAGCCGCTCCAGTCAGGCTGCTAGGGAAGGCTTTGCAGAGGAGATTGTCATCCGGGTTACGGACAGCCATGGCATTTTTGAAGTCGGTCAGGTGGTCAATAGGATCCCTCCTCCCGTCGAACTTGACAAAGTTTGGGACCGTGAACTTTGATGGGGTATAGGACTCGACGATCTCCTTGGAGAAAGGAGACGTCTCCTCCTCGTCCTTATATTTTTGAGCATACTGATCGAGAGAGGCTCCACCAGTTGTTCCTCTGACTCGAGCATTAATCAAAGCTTCCACGTCTCTGAGGGTCAGGCCCGTATTCAACCCGTCATTGCTGACACGGAGATCTCGATGTTCAGCACGTACACCAAGAGAACGAGGGTGGGTAGCTTCTTCAGTAGAAGGAGTGAGAGTGAATCTTCTTTCCAGACTCTCTGGCGCAGACGGCGAGATCGGGGCCGTTTTCTTGGGGGGAGGAGAAGGAGGGAAATTGAGTCTACGAGTTGCAGAGCCTCCTCTAGGAGATTCGTCATCGATCTCCAAGTTTCCATGCTCCAAAGCATCAAGCCGCTCCTGCAGTGATTGTTGTTGGCTGACTATCTGGGCCAAAGTGGCCTGTTGTTGTTGTAATAGTAACAAAATGGGATCGGATATGGTCATGGGCCTTTCTGGTTGTCCAGAAGATGGGCCTGATGCGAATGTTTGCGCGGTGGAAGGAGTGCACGAAATGGCTTGAAGGGGCTGGTTCTCAATGATAGAATGTGGAGTTTGGTCTGCCATGCTGACTGAAAGAAGTGGTGTGAGCAAAGGGTGGTTTCGGTCAAGATTTTCCCACAGACGGCGCCAATTTTGTGAGGGGAATTTACCGAAAGGACACGCGTCAGCAGCAGCTTCTCTCAAGTTCTGGTTTGCTAGTGGAAGGTTGGAGTGGAGGGTGTGATGCCCTGACCTGTACTCCGATGATTAAGTCAGTAGATGTAGGAGATGATGAATAGTAAGAATATAACAAAGAGTTTTAAGATCTTAGCCTTTTTCACTAGCCCCCCCCTCCTTCACTATTCTTCAAAGGTTTATATAGGCCACCTTTGCCATGGCCATAGGCATCCATTGATGTCCATGCATACCTCGAATCCCTGATGTGTACTTCAGTAATCATTTTAGATAGATTTCCCGGTCATTCGTACTGCACGCGTATCTGCACACAAAAGAGAGTAGACAAAGAGTAGGAACTCGTCCGAGGTGACTGGCATTAATTGCAGCATTAAATGCCATTTAATGCCAAGACAAAGTTACCCACCTACCATCGCAGAGGTAGGATCAGTCCCAGGCGACTGGGCGGCACTGCCAGATCTTATAACGCGTGAGGATACGCGATCGTGGACAAAAGGCGACGAGTCCGTCGTCAGAATGAAGACGTGAATCGTCGTCCATGAGATCACGGGTCCGTCGTCAGAGCGAGGACGTGATCGTCGTTCACGAGACCACGGGTCCGTCGTCAGAACGAGGACGGAATCGAACTCAAATGATAACTCCACACTGAGGACGAGCTCGTCGTCACCACACTTAGGTTTTACGAAATTTACCCATTACATAAACTATAATCAAATAGCAAAAGTCTACGGTAAACATATACAACTCACTCTAAAACCAAAGAGTCTGATACACAACCATAAAAGTCTACTGAGCAACATCCTCTAAAAGTCAATTACAAAACTCTCTCAAAGAAAAGAAATGTAAACTAAGAGGTGTAGCCGCCCAAGTCTCCGGCTCCCTCCTCAGAAGGCTCACCTTCACCTCCTTCCTCGAGGTAAGTCTCCTCAACCCATGGCTCCGCCGTGTACTCCTGCTCTATACCTGCCAAGACTAAGTCCGGCTGAGTACAAAGGTACTCAGTGTATATAAAATCCAATCAACAATAATAATATACCTGCACTTAGTCAGAAACATATCCAATAGCATAATAACATAATCAGAGTGCGGAAGAACGTGTGCGCATATACATCATATCATCACCTTGACTCGTGTACTTTTGAGAATCTTAGACTTGGAAGACAATACACTTATGAGTTGCTTATGCTTATGAGACCACGTGCTTGTGAGATGCTTATGCTTATGCTTATGCACTTATTCAGATCATACAAGGATGAGACATGCCGTTCTTGGTGGATACGGACCATGCCTTATGCACTTATTCAGATCACACAGTAATGAGACATGCCGTTCTTGGCGGATACGGACCATGCCTTAGAAATCAGGTTGACATGCCTTTCTTGGAGGATACGGACCATGTCATGCTTATGCTTATTCAGAATGTCATACGTATGTCATGTTCATGCTTGTGGTCCACATGTGTGACTTATGAGACTCTTATCTTCGCATACACATGCTTGTGTGCTTAAGTGTCGAAATTAATATTCGAGTTGGTAATTGCTTAGGTTCCGATCTCCCACCATGGAAACTCCACTATATGTCCCATACCAAATAGTTAGAGAATTCCCGGTCTGAGAGATTTTCCTCTAAGTTCTTACCTTCCCGACTACCAATTTCCATGCAAATAATTAGATATACTTACCAAACAATCACATATATATCTTATCATAATCCTTAAACAATTCATAATCAATTTACCACCATTTCATAAGAGTATAATCGCATTTATCCATTCAAGCCTTTTCACAAACACCTTTTGTACACATATAATATGAATCAATTGTTTCTCTACTTTTCATGCATTCATCAAATCATAATTTCATCCATACAATCCATATATTCATCCACATCCACAAATTAATCCCATCCTCCATACATTCTATTCACATTCAAATCCATATTTCCATTCACATTCCCATCCATAATTAGCTTATTTCATAGAAAATTAGGGAAAATGCATCAACTATCTATTTCTACAATTCTTAGCACATCCACATTCATAAAACCTTAAAATAGAGTTGATTAGGATAGTATATCGACCTTAGGAATCCTTCCCTCGAATTCAAAATGCTCCCGAGACGATTTGGAGAAGCTTCCCAAACTTTTCTTGCAATCTCCTATCAATCTCCTCCTTCTCCAAGAAAACCCTCTCTCAAACCCTAGGGTTTCTCCCCCTTTTTGCCAAATTAGGTTAGAACTAGGTGGAGTATTTTAATATTTCGAGTAGGACCCCCTATTTATAGCCTCAAGGTCTGAGAACAAAAAGACCAAAAAGCCCATACTAAAATTCTGTAAAAATCAGGAAAGACCGAGCGATCGGTGGTTATGACCGATCGATCGGTTCTCAACCGAGCGATCAGTGCTCTTAACCGGACGATCGGTCAAAAAAGCACTCTCTGGAAATTTTTCCCATACAAAATTCTGGACCAGTCGATAGATACCGATCGATCGGTTTTGGACCGATCGATCGCTACTTCTGACCGAGCGATCGGTTGCCTACAGATTTTTGACCCGCTTTACTGTTTTGGCCATAACTTTTTACTCGTTCGTCGGATTTTGACGATTCAACTTGGGTTGGATTCGTCTTTCGAAAACGAACATTTCTGACATTTTAGAATTTCTAAATTCCACTTAATTAATAGACTAAATTATCCCCAAAGTTGACTGATCTGTAATTCCATTAAATAAAACCCACCATTGACTTGGCTTAAACTCAAAATAAGGAAAAACATTAAACATGAACTTCGAAGAGGGTTCCAACACCTTTCTAATGGTTCAAGAATCACTCAATTCCAGTAAACGGTACCAAAACTAGAGCTTCCTAAAGTTTAGGGTGTGATATGACATCCCTCCGTTACAAGTTTGATTAAGCCTAGTTCACACCACACCAAATAAATATATAATACAATAAACATCAAAACATCATAAGGACTATAATACCCCTAATACAATGAAGTAAAAACATGAAAAAAGATTCGGGGTCTCTACAAATAGTGCCTCTTTAGGTTCAGGTATAACTTCGTAACACCAGGATGCATATTGTACTTGGATCGGTGAGCTTCATCTAATATTTCGCTTCTCAACTCCACATCTACAAGAACACATAACCTTCCTTTAAATGTAATAGCTCCATTACTATTCAAAGAGAATTCATTACTCCCTTTGCTAATTGCCTTATCTCTGTAAGTAATTATCTTTATGTCTGAACCCTACAATTCTTGGATCCAAACCAGTATATACGGTTTGACCATAAGATTAGTCATGACTGGCCCAAAGGTGGGAATACTAAAGCTAGTATCGAGGTTTGTCATGACCTCCAACATCTTCCACTCTTAAATCATCATGTAGGCTACAAGTCTAGGAGGCTTCCTGCTGAGAGAATCTGTTACCACGTTTGTCTTACCCAGATGGTACTAGATGGCCCACTCATAGTCCTTCAAGAATTCCACCCACCGACACTACCGCATGTTCAACTCCTTTTGGGTAAACAGATATTTTAAGCTCTTGTGATCCGTGAACACATCAAAATATTCCCCATAAAGGTAATGCTGCCAAATCTTTAATGTAAATACCACTACGGCCAAATCCAAGTCATGCATAGGATAGTTCTTTTTGTGATCCTTCAACTATTGGGAAGTGTAGGCGATGACATTCCCAAGCTGCATAAGAACACATCCTAGCCCGATATTCTAGGCTTCACTGTAGACTAGGAAACCGCCACTCCCAGATGGCACTGTGAGAATGGGGGCCATTGTAAGCTTCTTCTTTAACTTCATGAAACTTGCTTCGCACTTGTCATTCCAAGCAAACTTAGTATCTTTCCACGTTAAGTACATGAGCGGTGCCGCTAAGCTGGAGAATACCTCTATGAATCTCTTGTAGTAGCCTATCAAACCAAGGAAACTACGTACCTTGGTAACACTCCTGGGTCTCTCCCATTTCATCACTGCCTCTATCTTTGCTGGGTTTACTGAAATACCCTCTGCAGATACCACGTGGTCAAGGAATGCCACTTTCTCCAACCAAAATTCGTACCTACTATGAGTCTATACTCTCAAAGAGTCTCAAGTGTAAAGCAAAGGTTTCGATCATGATCTTCCCGTGTTTGGGAATATACCAAGATGTCCTCAACTAAGACAATGACACATTGATTGAGACAAGGTCTAAACACCTAGTTCATCAAATCCATTAACACCCCTGGTGCTTTCGTTAGACCGAAAGGTATGACTAGGAACTCGTAGTACCCATACTGAGTCCTAAAGGCTATTTTGGAAACATCTTCTACCTATCTTCAACTGATGATACTCCAATCGGAGATCAATTTTGGAGAAGAATCTTGGCCCTACAAATCGTCTATCCGAGGCAATGGATAACGATTCTTGATCGTAACCTTGTTCAACTGCCTATAGTTGATGCACATTCTCATCGACCCATCCTTCTTCTTCATGAAGTATTGGAGCTCCCTATAGTGAAACACTTGGTCGGATGAAACCAAGTTGCTGCAGCTCCTCTATCTGCTCCTTCAACTCTATAAGCTCTATTGGGGCCATTCTGTATGAAGTCTTAGAAATTGGGGTAGTGCCTGGAGCAAGTTCTATGGCAAACACTATCTCCCTATCTGGAGGCAACCCCGATAAGTCCTTGATAAATACATCCAAATACTCACTCACAACTAGGATAGTTGAGGAGTCACTTGCCTCCGGATCAAAAGACTTAGGGCCGCTAGATGGGTGATGTCTCTTTTCCATAGTCCACAAAAGTGGAATGGCTTGACACCCTCTGGCTTAAAATTTACCATCTTTTCAAAACAAGCTACGTGCCCGTGGTGTGCAGCGAGCCAATCCATCCCGAGAATAACATCAGAGTCTATGTCTTGGAACTCAAGGATGATTAGATCAATCGCCAATTCATGTTGCCTAACTTGAGCTACACAATCCAAATATCCTCGGTCTGTGTCAATCAACTTGCCAAGCTGAGTCAAAATGGTCAACTCCTGACATAGACAACTTCGCTCAAATGGAAAACCTTTGGTGAAGCTAGGTGACACAAAGAAATGTGTCGATCCCGTGTCGATTAACACACAAGCTAAACACTCGTTCACTAGAAAAATGCCTGTGCATTATAATTAGATCACATCAATAAATTTCAAGCAAGAATATACGTAGTGGATAGTTAACATGCTTTATAAGTCATCAACCAGATCATATAAGAGCACGCATTCACGATCTTGATAAAATTTTTAGCACTCTGTATACCTTACACAACATCGTCAGATGCCTGTGTGTCCCTTTTAGTCAATGCAAAGAACCAGCCATGGTTCGTCTTACGAGACGACTGTGTGGGATGTGAGGGCCATGTGGGTATAAAGGCCAAAGCTTGTGAAGACCCTTCCTGAGTAGTCTAACGAATTGGGGGTCTGCTCTCTTGAGGTTGGACCCGCGACTGTCGATGTGGGCAATCTTTAATCATGTGGCCCTATTCACCACAATGGAAATACACACCCAATGCTCTCCGATGATGAGGATGCAGGTGGTACATATCTGGTGCCCTGAGGAAAAGTAGGGCGAGGTGTCTGCGAAGTTGTCAGATGAGGTACTGGTGGTGAAAAAGGATGCCTCTGTGTCTGTGTAGGCCTAGGAGCTGGATACAGGGAAGTCTTGGCCCTCTTCTCTGGTGGTGCTGAGCCATTGGACTGGCCCCTATGCATGACCTTCCCGAAGCCACTCTCTCTCCTCTGAAGAAACTCCTTTGAGTTCCTCTTGGCAATCTTTGCCTTCCCCATAATATCCCTCCAAGACTCCACCTTGAGTATAGAGACTTGGTCCTTGATAAAAGCTTTCAATCCATTCTCAAACTTCCTGACTCACATCTCCTCTGTCGTGATCAGGTGTGGTGCGAATCGTGATAACTTAACGAACTTGGCCTCATACTCGGCCACACTCATCTCTCCTTGTCTAGAGACATGAACTCCATCTCTTTCTACTGTCTGACAATCTTGGAGAAATACTAACCATAGAAGGCATCAAGGAACTCTCCCCAAGGCCATAGTTCTCCTGCCTAGATAGTGTCTCTTTGCCTTAGTGCAGCTCTCCACCAATGATCGGCTTTCCCTTCCATCATGAAGGTAGCCCAGTCTACTCTTTGCTCATCTGTATAGCGAAGAGCATGGAAGTTCTTCTCTGTCGCGCCCCAAAATACCCCCTAGGAGTTAGGGATACTTTAGTTTGTGACCGCCGTATAATACATCCCGTATGACACATAAGGCACACATATCAACCTGTCAGAGTACGCAAGTCATAACACATAGCGAAAGCAAAACAGAACAGTTTATAATAATACTCCTATTGGTAGGTTCAAGTTTGAACCAACATAGCATATCCAAAATATATGGAGTGGACAAGTCCCACTCTCAGCATATACAAAACATCGGTATAATCCCTCTCACTCTCTCAGCAGAAATCAAAGTCTAGACGCCTATCCCGCGATCCATCATCCTGGTAATGGTCCATGGAAGGCTCTGGCTCATAGTACTCTTCCTCTATCCAAGGATCCAAACCACAGACATCAAATGGGACACGTGCACCTGCCGAAGTCAATAGTCGGCTGAGCATGGAATACTCAGTGATATACAAAATACTAACTAACAGTGAATAATATCATGAACATGCAAAACTTATAGCATACGTGAAAGTAGTTCCAAAAACCCCTTTTTTTAACAGTATTCGTGTGAAATCAAAACTAGGTAAAACTTGTCATGTGATAATCATGTTCTTGTGAGTTCTTGTGAATTCTTGCGAGAGTTGGGATTCCTTGTGAGCATGCGAGGATCTGAGTATGCATGATTTTCTTGGGAACTTGCGAGCTTGTGAACTTGTGAGCTTGTGAGACATGACTACTTGCGAGTCCATGTATAGTGGGATTCCTTGTGAGCTTTGAAACGATTTAGAACTTGTCACTTGTCAACCCAAAGTTTGACCTTATCACTTGTGAGCTTGTGAGATTTCTTTTAATCAAACCCTTGCTTATGAACTTTTGGAAATACCTTTTCTTGTGAGAAATCATCGGATCATGCGAGACTTGTGAATATCATGCTAAACTTGTGAACATAGGTGCATATAGTACTTGTGAACATCATGGTGATCTTAGAAAGCTTGTAACATGGCATCATATTCATAGAAATCAATAGTAGTGATAGCTTACATTCCATATGCAATACATCATCCAAATCCATCCAATAACAACCTTAAACATAGTGTTTTGCTTTAAACATAATAGCACAAGGTAGGTAGTAGAGTGTATCTACCTTTGAAAACCAAACCCTTTGGTTTTGTGCCTTGGAGTTACCAAGGAAGCAAGATCCAAGTGTGAGAAGGCTTGAAGAAAGCGAGATCCGGCTTTGAAAACTCAATCAAGACTTCCCTTCCTTCATAGAAGTCATAAGGGAATACTATAAGATAACTAGTAGAAATTATCTACTTGTGGAAACCATAACAAGGTTACCTAGTAAAGGGTCCTTACCTTCTAGCTTTGGAATACTCCGAAGAGGCAAGAAGGAAGCTCCTCCTTTGTTGTTGAAACTCACTCAAGAACACCCAAGTTCTTTTCTCTCTTTCCTCTCAAAATTCTCCTCTAAGGGTTGTGGTAACCCTAACCCACGAAATTGTAGTTTATATAGGCAAAGGGGATGAGGCCAAAGACCCTTAAACCCCCAAAATATCCCAAATGAGTCGGTTGCAAGGCCAACCAATGCACCACGGATCTATCCTTCATGATGAAGGATAGATCCTTCAAAAAATGACTCTCTGGCAAAAAAACCCATACAAAAATGGGCTTGTTCGATCGATCGGTCATGGGGATGGATAGATCCATCACTGTTTGGAATTGAAGGATCTATCCACCCCAAGCTGGATAGATCGGTACTGTTCATCCTTCCATTTTTTTCCCACTGTGGTATTTTCACCATAACTTTTGACTCAGTGATCCGATTTTGACGATTCAACTTGCGTTGGATTCTACATTAAAAGGGGAACAAATTTTGTGTTTTACTCAAAACCCAATTCTTTCATCTTCATATTATAAAATGGCCATAAAGGCTACTGGTCCAAGGGATTGCTGAAATGACAGCAGATCCTCTTTCTAGAAATCCCATTTTTGAGTTAACTTCTAGTCCTAATCTCAAAAAGTGATAAACATGAACCTTAAAGAGGGGTTCAATACCTTTCCAATGGTTCAAGAATCACTCGATTCCGATGAGAGACGACAAAACTAGAAGTCCGCCAAGTTGATGGAATGACAATATATTCACCCTCTTTGACACTTAAGAGTATTTTATACTAACCTTAGATCAAGGCTTGATCTTGAAGAAACCTTGAAATAAAAGCTCTATTTGGA
Organism: Tetracentron sinense; assembly: GCA_015143295.1. Lineage (NCBI taxonomy): Eukaryota > Viridiplantae > Streptophyta > Magnoliopsida > Trochodendrales > Trochodendraceae > Tetracentron > Tetracentron sinense. Next base: position 6,343,388 of record CM026553.1, on the reverse strand, counting down.
AGGAGGAAGCCTTTGCTTGAAGGGGACTAGAGTTGGGGAAGAAACCCCTTTCAAAAACGCCGTAGGATCGCTGCCCTAGCTTGGAGAATGAGTCCCCACACGAGCTTGAGCCTTGAACTTGAAGCAACTCGAGTTGGGGTGAGCTAGGGTTCTTAAACCCCCCTTGATTTCCTTCTCAAAACCAAACCCTAGGTTAGAGCTTCCTTCTCTTCTCTCTCTATCTCTCAAAATCTCTCAAATGTTGTAAATGATCCCTAAGGCTCGGGCAAGCCTTAAGAAGAAAGGGTTTAACCCCCAAAAGACGAAAAAGCCCTTAATGAAATTTCTGCAAAACGCGAAGACCGAGCGATCGGTGTTGAAGACCGATCGATCGGTTGATTGACCGAGATCTCGGTCAAAAATCAACTCTCTGGAAAATTTTCCCATACAAAAGTTTCGACCGTGCGATAGCTACCGATCGATCGGTTTTGGACCGATCGATCGTTGATTGGACCGAGCGATCGGTGCTCTGCATGTCTGGACTGTTTTGACCATATCTTTTGACTCGCTCGTCCGATTTCGACGATTCAACTTGCGTTGGGTTCGTCTTTCGAAAATGAACATTTTTGACATTTCAGAATTTCCGATTTCTCTCTTATTTATTAATTAGACTACGTGGAAGGCCATTCAACTACGAAATGCCTATTCATTTAAAGATGGAAAAGTCTGGGGTGCTACATTCTCCCCCCCTTACAAAAATTTCGTCCCCGAAATTTGGACGATACATACATGCACAAAATCAAAAAAAAATTACAAGCCATATGCACAAGTCTATTCAAACAACTCGGGATACTTTGCTTTGACTTCGGCTTCACGCTCCCACGTGGCTTCTTCTCGTGCATGATGTTGCCATTGCACGAGGACTAGCGGAATAGTCTTGTTGCGAAGTACTTGGTCTCTTCGATCCAATATGTGAATCGGCTTCTCAACCAACGTGAGGTCCTCTCGAATCTCAACCGGATCAAGCTCGATGACGTGAGAAGGATCTGGGATGTACTTCCGAAGCATGGAGATATGAAACACATCGTGGACCGCCGCCATGTGAGCGGGCAAAGCAACACGATAAGCAACTTCACCGACTCGAGTAATGATCTCGAACGGACCCACATATCTCGGGCTAAGCTTGCCTCTCTTCCCGAATCGCATAACACCCTTGGTTGGTAAAATCCTCACAAATACAAAATCATCGACTCGGAATTCAAGATCCCTCCTTCGATTGTCTGCATAGCTTTTCTGCCTATCTTGGGCGGTCTTTAACCTCTCCTGGATAAGCTTGACCCTATCCGCGGTTTGTTCAATTAACTCGGGGCCCAAAATCTTCCTTTCTCCCACTTCATCCCAATACAACGGGGATCTACAACTCCTTCCGTACAAAGCCTCGAAAGGCACCATTTGTATGCTTTCTTGATAACTATTGTTGTAAGCGAATTCTACCAAAGGTAGGTGATCTTCCCAACTTCCCTTGAAGTCTAGCATACATGCTCGGAGCATATCTTCAATAACCTGATTCACCCTCTCGGTTTTCCCGTCGGTCTGTGGGTGGAAAGCTGTGCTAAAGTCTAACCGGGAGCCCATTGCATCTTGAAAACTTTTCCAAAACCTGGATGTGAATCTTGGGTCTCTATCCGACACAATACTCACTGGCACCCCGTGTAATCGGATTATTTCCTTGATGTATAGCTCCGCTAACTGATTGGAGTTGAATGTAGTCCGGTACGGTAAGAAATGAGCGGACTTCGTGAGTCTATCAACAACTACCCATATAGCATCGGTCTTCCTAACCGTCTTCGGCAACCCCACGATGAAGTCCATAGAGATATGTTCCCATTTCTACTCGGGAATAGGGAGAGACTGCAAAAGACCCGCCGGTCTCAAATGCTCTGCTTTCACCTGTTGGCACACCAAACACTGTGCCACATACTCCGCAACCTCCCTCTTCATGTTTCGCCACCAAAAGTGCTTCTTCAAGTCCCTATACATTTTGGTACCCCCGGGGTGAACGGTGTACTTGGACCGGTGAGCCTCGTACAAGATTTCTCGCTTAAGCTTCTCATCGGCTGGGACACATACTCTTCCCTTGAAAGTGATAATTCCATCTTCCCTCGCCGTAAAATCCTTACTGCCACTTTTAACTGACTTGTCTCGGCAAGAAAGTAGTTCGGCATCCATTTCCTGCAACTCCTAGATCATGCTCAACATAAATGGCCTAACTGTGATGTTAGCCATTATCGGCCCATAGGTAGGGAGACTAAAACTGATGTCGAGGTTAGATGCATCCTCCAGCAACCTCCACTCCTTCAGCATCATATGCGCCAAAAGTCCAGTAGGCTTCCGGCTAAGAGCATCGGCTACTACATTCGCTTTGCCCGGGTGGTATTGAATGGAGCACTCGTAGTCTTTCAAAAATTCCACCCATCTTCTTTGCCTCAGGTTCAGCTCTTTTTGGGAAAATAAATACTTAAGGCTTTTATGATCTGTGAATACCTTAAATTGCTCTCCATAAAGATAATGTCGCCAAATCTTCAATGCAAACACAACCGCGGCGAGTTCTAAGTCGTGAGTGTAGCACCCCAGACTTTTTCATCCTTAATGAATAGCACCTTCGTAGCTAATTGGCCGTTTTTGTAGTCTAATTAATAAATAAGGGAGAAATTGGCAATTCCAAAACGTCAGAAATGTTCGTTTTCGAAAGACGGATCCAACGCAAGTTGAATCGTCGAAATCCGACGAGCGAGTCAAAAGATATGGTCAAAACAGTCCAGACATAACAGAGCACCGATCGCTCGGTCATTACCTGCGATCGATCGGTCAACCACCGATCGCTCGATAGCTGTCGCACTGTTAACTTTTTTGTATGGGAAAAATTTCCAGAGAGCGTGTTTTTGACCGATCTCTCGGTCATAACACCGATCGACTGGAAGCCACCGATCGCTCGGTCCATACCACCGATCGATTGGTCAGACGCAGATTTTCTTCATTAAGGGTGTTTAAGACTTTGGCCATCACCCTTTGCCTATAAATAGGCTGAGTTCATGCCTTAGGGTTTCAGAAACCCTCTGTGCCCTATCTTAGGAGATTTTGAGAGAGAGAAGAAGGAGAGGAACTACTTGTTGATCAAGCTTGTGGAAGATCAAGGTTCTTCCACTTCCCTTGGTGATTCTCAACCAAGAACACAAGGTTATTGCTTGTTCCAGCCTTTGGGAATCAAAGTCCTTGATTTCACCAAGGTAGATACACTCTACTACAATCTTGCAATCCTACTAGTTACTAATTATGATTCTTCTTATCTATGCCCTATCTTTATGTATTGATTTTATGTATGAAAATGTGTGATTATATACTTGGATGAAGGTTACTATTATGATGCACTCTAAGTGTTTGATAAAATACCTCTAAGGGATTCTATGCTTAAATGTGATGATTTCTCTTATTAAGTGCATATGCTCGCATGTCTCGCATGAACCGATGGTTTCCATGGATTTCTCCAAGTACAAACAAAGGTTTTTCACGAAAAGACGAATAATGAATGATTCTAAATAACTCTATGATTTCTCTAAGATCGTTTCACAAGCTCTAAGGATCATACCATGCTCACAAGGAAACTCTATGATAATGCTCTAAGATTGTCTCACAAGCTCCACGGATCACAATGAAATGCTCTAAGATCTCTAAGGTTATGCTCTATGGAAATGCTCTGAGGTTATTGCTCTATGCTCTATGTCTCTACGGATCATAATGACTCTAAGTAACTCCATGAACTCACAAGAACTCATAAGGTTACGATTATCGATTGACTCACACGGTTACAGTTTTATTATCTCACATACGTTTTCATGGTTTCCATGCTTTAAGGAATTTACGGATTTCATTCTCCATGTCTTGTATGCTCCATGCCTAACCGCTTTATTGTTATTAGTTTGTATACACTGAGTATTCCATGCTCAGTCGATATTGTTATGATCGGCAGGTGCTCGGGTTCCATTCGATTTGTGTGGCGACGAACCTTGGGTCGAGGAAGAGTACCGTGACCCGGAGCCTTCCATGGATCACTATCATGACGATGGTGCTTTAGATAGGAGTCGTGACTTCGATTTCTGTTGATTGACCGGCTTAGAACTTGTGTCTTTTGTTATGTGAGTGTGGGGTTTGTCCACTCCACTTTTGTGTTTCTCACGCATGTTCACTTGTTGGTTCTTACTTGAGCCAAGTTATAGGAGTATTCATTTTGCTTCCGCTATGTTTAGTATTTTTTTTTCCGCTGTGCATTGTATTTCATTTCCGCTATGTATATTCAGGTACTCTGACAGGTTTCCACGTGTGCCTTATGTATCATACTGGAGGTATGATACGGCGGTCACGAGTCAAGGTACCCTTAACTCCTAGGGGGTATTTTGGGTCGCGACAGACTTGGTATCAAAGCTAGTTATGTCTAACGACAGACTTAATTAGGTCACTCAGGCTTGGCCTAAGCGGAAGTAATTCCTATGAGTTGAACTTAGAACTCAGAAGGACTCAGTTGTCTTAGGCTTGTTACCACGACATAACCGGTATCAAGTGAATCCTTAGGTCAGTATAGGATCCGAGATTGATGTGGTCCTATGCGAGGTTCTAGTATAGGCTCTAAAGTATAATTATATGATGATGTATATATACCTCGATGTATACTATGTGCGGTATAGCATTTCATGATTATTGAATTGCTATATGATATGTGAGGTTTGGTATCCAGTTAGACTCATGTTGTGCCAAATTGATCTCAGGATTCGATATCATGAGACGTGGCAATCGGGGTCGAGGTTACCATACTCGGAGGGCCAAGAGTGAAGTTCCGAGAGAAGAGGAACCGTTGTATTTCACGAATGCTATGGACTCCATAGCCGAGACTTTGGCATTGTTGGCAGCAAGGCCTATGCCTACCCCACCGTCCACGCCTGTGCCTACACCGGTGCATCACACCGCGGGGCTCGAAGCTTTTAGGAGACTGCGGCCTCCTACATTCTATGGCACTCTGGACCCCATGGTGGCCGAGTCTTGGATTATGCAGCTGGAGAAGACCTTCCGGGCTCTCCGTTGTACCGATGAGCAAAGGGTAGAATGGGCTTCCTTCGTGATGGAAGGTGAAGCCGAACACTGGTGGAGAGCTGCCCAAAGGCAGAGAGATGTTGCTAAGGCAGGTGTGCCCTGGACTTGGGCGGAGTTCTTAGAGACTTTCAGGGAACAATACTTTCCCAGGTTTATTCGGGAACAAAAGGTGAGAGAGTTTATGCTTTTGGAGCAAGGGTCGATAAGCGTAGCCGAGTATGAGGCTAAGTTCACCGAGTTGTCTAGGTTTGCTCCGTACTTGGTGGCTACTGAAGACCTACAGGTCAGGAAGTTTGAGATGGGCTTGAAGGCTTTCATCCGAGATCGGGTGTCTATCCTCCAGGTAGAGTCTTGGAGAGAGATAGTAGGGAAAGTGAAGATCGCCGAAAAGAATGCGGAAGACTTCGTGAGAAGAAGAGACAGTGGCTTTGGGAAGAGCATGTCTCGGGGTCAGTCGAGTAGTTCTTCAGAGAAAAGGACTAGGACTGCACCGTACCAGTTCTCCCAGCCGATGTCGGCTCAGAGACCTTCTTTTGCGCCTCAGGCACCGCGTCCTATGGCATCGCAAGCTACGAGGGTTATTCCTCCGGCTTCCTCCGCATCGCAGACGTTTGAGGAGTGCGCCGTATGTGGTCGTCGGCATAAGACTGGAGATTGCCGAAGAATGTCAGGTGGATGCTTCCACTGCGGCGAGGTGGGCCATATGATTCGAGATTGCCCGCGCAAGCAGTCACAGTCGGGATCACAGGGAGTTCGGCCTCCAGGCAGGCAGAATTCACTTCAGGGGTCTTCATCTCAGGCCTCTAGATCCTTGCAGCCTACCCAGCAGCCTCGTTAGGCAAACCAGGGCAGAGTCTTTGCCATGACTGATAGAGACGCACAGGCATCTGATGATGTTGTGCAAGGTACGCGCGAACTAGTCTTTGTCGAAGTTCTAATATTGCCATGATATGTTCCTATCTATATATATCCTATGTGGTGTTTTGCGATGTTTGTATCTATATGTACAGTTGTGTTATAAATGGGATGATTCAAATTCTCAGGTTCGTTGCTCGTAAATGAATGTTTGGCAAGAGTGTTGATAGACACAGGATCCACTCACTCGTTCGTTTCACCAAGCTTTGCCAAAGGCTTTACGTCCGAGCCAAGCAAGCTACCTAGGGAGTTGTCCATTTCGACTCCATTGGGAAAATCTATTGAGACAGATAAAGTGTATCCGGATAGTGTTGTACAAGTCATGCAGCACGAGTTGCCAGTCGACTTGATCCTTCTGGGAATTCAGGATGGGGATTTCGATATCATCCTAGGTATGGATTGGCTCTCAACTTACCATGGACACGTGGCGTGTTTCGAGAAGGTGGTGCATTTTAAACCCATGGGGTTAAAGCCGTTTCATTTCAGGGGACTTCAGAGAAGAGACATTGCCCGCTTTGCAGCTCTTAGTCTCGAGGGTGTAGAAGTGCGAGACTCCACACCCATTCCAGTGGTATGTGAGTATATGGATGTTTTTCCAGAAACCTTGTCGGGATTGCCTCCCGATCGTGCAATCGAGTTTGCGATTGAGCTAGCTCCAGGCACAGTTCCGATTTCAAGAGCTCCGTATAGGATGGCCCCTATTGAGCTTAAGGAGTTAAAAGAGCAGTTAGAAGAATTGCAAGGCCTTGGTTTTATCCAGCCAAGTGTTTCACCTTGGGGAGCTCCGGTTCTCTTCGTGAAGAAGAAAGATGGATCAATGCGTATGTACATTGATTACAGGCAATTGAACAAGGTCACGATCAAGAATCGTTATCCATTACCTCAGATAGACGACTTGTTTGACCAATTGAAGGGTGCGCAGTTTTTCTCCAAGATTGACCTTCGATCTGGTTATCATCAGTTGAAGATCAAGAAAGAGGACATTCCGAAGACAGCATTCCGAACTCGATACGGTCATTACGAGTTTTTGGTCATGTCTTTTGGACTGACTAACGCGCCGGCAGCATTCATGGATTTGATGAATCGGGTGTTCAGATCGTCTCTCGATCAATGTGTGATCGTGTTCGTAGATGATATCCTTGTGTATTCACAGTCACAGGAGGATCACACGAGAGATCTCCGTCTGGTCTTGCAGACACTTCGAGAGCATAGTCTGTATGCTAAGTTGAGCAAGTGCGAGTTCTGGCTGAACAAGGTGTCTTTTCTTGGACACGTGGTATCTGCTGAAGGTATTTCAGTTGATCCTGCAAAGATTGAAGCGGTGATGAATTGGAAAAGGCCGAAGAGTGTCACCGAGATTCGTAGTTTCCTTGGGTTGGCAGGATATTACCGAAGGTTTGTGGAAGGATTTTCAAGTTTAGCAGCTCCGCTTACCTATCTCACACGGAAGAACACGAGGTTCACTTGGAGTGATAAGTGCGAGGCTAGTTTCTTGGAGTTGAAAAAAAAGCTTACTTCGGCTCCTGTTCTCACAGTTCCATCTGGGAGCGGTGGTTTCGAAGTCTATAGTGATGCTTCACTAGTGGGACTTGGATGTGTTTTGATGCAGCATAAAAAGGTGGTCTCCTATGCTTCCCGTCAGCTGAAGGAGCATGAGCAGAATTACCCCACACATGACTTAGAGCTCGCTACGGTCATTTTTGCACTGAAACTTTGGCGTCACTACCTCTACGGAGAAGAATTCGTGGTGTTCACAGACCACAAGAGTTTGAAGTATCTTTTCCTCCAGAAGGAGTTGAATATGAGGTAGCGTCGTTGGATGGAGTTCATGAAGGACTACAACTGTTCCATCCAGTACCACCCGGGTAAGGCTAACGTTGTGGCCGATGCTCTTAGCAGAAAACCTTACGGAGTTATGGCTCAATTGAGAGTGCAAGAGTGGAAGTTATTACATGATATGTGTCATTTGGACACTACTCTCAGGCATGTCACGTATGGGCCGATAATGTCCAATGTGGTGGTTAGGCCACAGATCTTGAGCCAGATCAAGGAGTTACAGAATTCAGATGTTGAGTTGCTTGCTTACCGAGACAAGTCGGTGAGTAACGGCAATCAGGAGTTCGCTTTAAATGATGATGGTGCTATCACATTTAAAGGCAGGTTGTGTGTCCCCGCCGACACAGTTTTGAGGGATGAAATTTTGAATGAAGCTCACCGATCAAAGTACACGGTACATCCGAGAGGTACTAAGATGTACCAGAATCTCAAGAAGCACTACTGGTGGCGAAACATGAAGAGGGAAGTCGCTGAGTACGTCGCCAGATGTTTGATTTGCCAGCAGGTAAAAGCCGAACATCAAAGGCCGGCAGGTCTTTTGCAGTCCCTTCCTATTCCGGAGTGGAAATGGGAGAACATCTCGATGGATTTCATTGTGGGTTTGCCGCGAACGGCAAAGGGCTCCGATGCTATTTGGGTGATTGTGGACAGGTTGACTAAGTCTGCACATTTTATTCCGTACCGAACTACTTTCAATGCAAATCAGTTGGTAGCCCTATATGTTAAGGAGGTGGTTCGACTTCACGGTGTGCCAGTTTCTATCGTGTCTGATCGAGATCCTCGGTTTACTTCCAGGTTTTGGAAAACTTTCCAGGATACTATGGGTTCTCGTTTAGAATTCAGTACCGCCTTCCATCCTCAGACCGATGGACAAATGGAGAGGGTGAATCAAGTAGTGGAGGATATGCTCCGAGCTTGTATGCTGGATTTTCAGGGTAGTTGGGAGGAACAGTTGCCGTTGGTTGAGTTTGCCTACAACAATAGCTATCAGGCAAGCATCCAAATGGCACCTTTTGAAGCTCTGTATGGTCGGAGTTGTCGATCACCGCTATACTGGGATGAAGTTGGTGAGAGGAAGATTCTTGGTCCTGAGTTGATAGAGCGGACCGCAGAAAGGGTCAAAATTATCCAGGAGCGATTGAAAAGTGCTCAGGATAGGCAGAAGAGCTATGCGGATACACGCCGCAGAGATTTAGAGTTCCGAGTTGGAGATCGGGTCTTTGTGAAGATTTCGCCGAGTCGGGGAATCATGCGATTCGGGAAGAAGGGGAAGCTCAGTCCGAGATATGTGGGTCCATTCGAGATCATTACTCGAGTTGGTGAGGTAGCTTACCGAGTTGCCTTGCCCGCTCACATGGCGGCGATCCACAACGTATTTCACATCTCTATGCTTCGGAAGTATATCCCGGATCCTTCTCATGTCATCGAGCTTGATCCGATAGAGATCCGAGAGGACCTCACCCTAGTTAAACAACCGGTGCAGATCTTGGATAGGAGAGATCAAGTCTTGCGCAACAAGACCATTCTCTTGGTCTTGGTAAGATGGCAACACCATTCAAGGGAGGAAGCTACTTGGGAACGAGAAGCCGAAGTACGAGAAAAGTACCCCCATTTATTTGTTTAAGGCCTTGGCATTCCCTTGTATTTTGTTATAGTTTTACGCATGTATGTATCTTCCAAATTTCGGGGACGAAATTTTTGTAAGGAGGGGAGAATGTAGCACCCCGGACTTTTTCATCCTTAATGAATAGCACCTTCGTAGCTAATTGGCCGTTTTTTGTAGTCTAATTAATAAATAAGGGAGAAATCGGAAATTCTGAAACGTCAGAAATGTTCGTTTTCGAAAGATGGATCCAACGCAAGTTGAATCGTCGAAATCCGACGAGCGAGTAAAAAGATATGGTCAAAACAGTCCAGACATAACAGAGCACCGATCGCTCGGTCATTACCTGCGATCGATCGGTCAACCACCGATCGCTCGATAGCTGTCGCACGGTTAACTTTTTTGTATGGGAAAAATTTCCAGAGAGCGTGTTTTTGACCGATCTCTCGGTCATAACACCGATCGACCGGAAGCCACCGATCGCTCGGTCCATACCACCGATCGATCGGTCAGACGCAGATTTTCTTCATTAAGGGTGTTTAAGACTTTGGCCATCACCCTTTGCCTATAAATAGGCTGAGTTCGTGCCTTAGGGTTTCAGAAACCCTCTGTGCCCTATCTTAGGAGATTTTGAGAGAGAGAAGAAGGAGAGGAACTACTTGTTGATCAAGCTTGTGGAAGATCAAGGTTCTTCCACTTCCCTTGGTGATTCTCAACCAAGAACACAAGGTTATTGCTTGTTCCAGCCTTTGGGAATCAAAGTCCTTGATTTCACCAAGGTAGATACACTCTACTACAATCTTGCAATCCTACTAGTTACTAATTATGATTCTTCTTATCTATGCCCTATCTTTATGTATTGATTTTATGTATGAAAATGTGTGATTATATACTTGGATGAAGGTTACTATTATGATGCACTCTAAGTGTTTGATAAAATACCTCTAAGGGATTCTATGCTTAAATGTGATGATTTCTCTTATTAAGTGCATATGCTCGCATGTCTCGCATGAACCGATGGTTTCCATGGATTTCTCCAAGTACAAACAAAGGTTTTTCACGAAAAGACGAATAATGAATGATTCTAAATAACTCTATGATTTCTCTAAGATCGTTTCACAAGCTCTAAGGATCATACCATGCTCACAAGGAAACTCTATGATAATGCTCTAAGATCGTCTCACAAGCTCCACGGATCACAATGAAATGCTCTAAGATCTCTAAGGTTATGCTCTATGGAAATGCTCTAAGGTTATTGCTCTATGCTCTATGTCTCTACGGATCATAATGACTCTAAGTAACTCCATGAACTCACAAGAACTCATAAGGTTATGATTATCGATTGACTCACACGGTTACAGTTTTATTATCTCACATACGTTTTCACGGTTTCCATGCTTTAAGGAATTTACGGATTTCATTCTCCATGTCTTGTATGCTCCATGCCTAACCGCTTTATTGTTATTAGTTTATATACACTGAGTATTCCATGCTCAGTCGATATTGTTATGATCGGCAGGTGCTCGGGTTCCATTCGATTTGTGTGGCGACGAACCTTGGGTTGAGGAAGAGTACCGTGACCCGGAGCCTTCCATGGATCACTATCATGACGATGGTGCTTTAGATAGGAGTCGTGACTTCAATTTCTGTTGATTGACCGGCTTAGAACTTGTGTCTTTTGTTATGTGAGTGTGGGGTTTTTCCACTCCACTTTTGTGTTTCTCACGCATGTTCACTTGTTGGTTCTTACTTGAGCCAAGTTATAGGAGTATTCATTTTGCTTCCGCTATGTTTAGTATTTTGTTTTCCGCTGTGCATTGTATTTCATTTCCGCTATGTATATTCAGGTACTCTGATAGGTTTCCACGTGTGCCTTATGTATCATACTGGAGGTATGATACGGCGGTCACGAGTCAAGGTACCCTTAACTCCTAGGGGGTATTTTGGGTCGCGACAGTGAGTGGGGTAATTCTTTTCATGCTCCTTCAATTGTCTTGATGCGTAGGCAATGACTTTCTTATGCTGCATAAGGACACACCCAAGTCCGATATGCGAAGCATCGCTATATACCTCATAACCACCATGTCCGGATGGCACAGTAAGGACGGGGGCCGTGGTGAGGCGCTTCTTCAACTCTTCGAAACTCACTTCACATCGGTCACTCCAACTGAACTTGGCATTTTTCCTCGTCAAGTAAGTGAGAGGTGCGGCCAAACTGGAAAATCCCTCTACAAATCTCCGGTAATAGCCTACTAACCCCGAGGAAACTACGTATCTCCGTGACGCTCTTGGGCCTCTCCCAACTCATGACTACCTCAACCTTGGCTGGATCTACAGAAATACCCTCGGCAGACACTACGTGGCCTAGGAACGCCACTTTCTCTAACCAGAATTCGCACTTGCTCAATTTGGCATATAGCCTATGCTCTCTCAACATCTCTAGAGCAAGGCGGAGGTCTCGTGCGTGATCTTCCCGTGTCTGGGAATACACCAAAATGTCGTCGATGAATACAATCACGCATCGATCCAAGTATGATCGGAACACCCGATTCATCAAATCCATGAACGCCGCCGGTGCATTCGTCAGCCCAAAAGGCATGACAAGGAACTCGTAATGCCCATACCGAGTCCTGAAGGCCGTCTTCGGAACATCCTCCGACTTAATCTTTAGCTGATGATACCCCGATCTAAGATCAATCTTGGAGAAAAATCTCGCTCCCTTCAGTTGGTCGAACAAGTCGTCTATCCTTGGCAAGGGATAACGATTCTTGATAGTTACCTTGTTCAATTGACGGTAGTCTATACACATTCTCATTGACCCGTCTTTCTTCTTCACAAAAAGAACCGGAGCTCCCCACGGCGAGACACTTGGTTGGATGAAACCAAGTTGTTGTAACTCCTCAATCTGTTTCTTCAATTCTTCAAGCTCTATAGGAGCCATTCTATATGGTGCCCTTGAAATTGGAGCGGTACTCGGAGCAAGCTCGATAGCGAACTCGATCTCTCTATCAGGAGGTAATCCGGGAAGTTTTTCCGGGAATACATCTAAGAACTCACTCACAACCGGAATGGCCAAAGAGTTCGGTGTCTCTGGGTTTGTTATGCTCAGAGCTGCGAGGCGAGCAATGTCCCTCTCTCTTAATCCTCGAAAATGAAAAGGCTTAACCCCTTCTAGCTTGAAGTTCACCCTCTTTTCAAAACACACAACATGCCCGTGATGGTTTGACAACCAATCCATCCCTAGGATGACGTCAAAATCCAAGTCTTGGAAATCCAGGACGATAAGATCGGCTAACAGTTCATTCTCCCCCACTTGAACCACACTATCCCTGAATATCTTGTCCGTATCAACTGACTTGCCGAGTGGAGTTGCAATGGTCAACTCCCGCTCTAACGGAGTAGCCTCAGTCGAAAAGCCCTTTGCAAAACTTGGTGAGACAAAAGAGTGAGTAGATCCTGTGTCTATCAACACTCGAGCGAGACACTCGTTCACTAATAAAGCGCCTGTGCGATTAAGTAACTAATATCAGTAGATTTCAAATAGTAACAAGCATCATACATAGGTAACCCTTAGTATAAATAACTGCATAACAAACCATAGAAATTTTATACAACTTAAACTCAAAATTCTCGCGTACCTTGCACGACATCGTCAGATGCACGTGCGTCTCTCTCCGATAGAGCAAAAACTCGACCCTGGGTGGCTGGGCGAGGCGGCCGTGTAGACTGTGAGGCCCTCGAAGCCTGAGAAGAGCTAGGCTGAGATGTCTGCCTCATCGGGGGTCTGCTCCCTGAAGACTGAGCTGGCACTTGACGTCGGGGACAATCTCTAACCATGTGGCCATGGTCACCACAATGGAAGCAACTTCCAGTAACCCTTCGGTATTCTCCCGCTGGGTGCCTCCTTCCACAAAGGGTGCATATGTAGTGCAAATAGGTGGGAGGAGCATATCCCGTAGCCTGTGTCATTGCGGGGCGAGAAGTCTGGGCAAAAGCCGGGCGAAAAGCCGGTGGAGCAAAAGGGCGGGGAGCCTGTGGTGCCGAGTATATCCTCTGTGACTGAGCCGGCCCTGCGGACTGATACAAAGTAGTCCTCGTTCTTTTCTCCCCCGAACTACTTGACTGTCCTTTCTCTATTCCTCTCCTTTTAAAGAACTCCTCGGAGTTCGACTCGGCCAACAGTGCCTTGTCCACTACTTCTGGATATGTCTCATGTCTGAACATTGAGACTCGGTCCTTGAGGTAGGCCTTCAACCCCCTTTCAAATTTTCGGGCTTTCATAGCTTCGGTCGCTATCATATGTGGAGCAAACCGAGATAGCTCCGAAAACTTAGCCTCATAAGCGGCTACTGACATATTACCTTGCTCCAAGGTAATAAACTCAACTTCCATCTTCTCTTTCATCCCGATCGGGAAGTACTTCTTGTTGAAAACATCCAAGAATTCTTCCCAAGTCCAGTCTTGACCTTGTCGGGTCAACTCTCGGGTCCGAAGTGCAGACTTCCACCAATGATCGGCCTCACCTTCAAGCATGAAGGCGGCCCAAGTAACCTTTTCCGCCTCCGTAGGTGCCAATACAGAGAATATCTTTTCTAATTGCCGGATCCATCCTTCGGCAACAAGCGGGTCAATACTCCCACAAAAGGTTGGAGGCCTCATCCTCTGGAAAGCTTCTATCCCGGCTTGGGCTCGGTTAGGAGGAGCCGGTATAAGTGCGGCATTAGGTGGAGTGGCCGGTTGCCTCGCCGCTAGCATAGCCAAGGTCTCGGCTATTGAGGCAAAAGCTTGGGCAAAATCGGGTTGATCATCACCCGATGGAGCATCACCTCCATTGCCCCTTGTGTTGTACCCGTGACCCCGGGTATTGCGTCTCATGATTTCTCCTGAGAACGACAATACAACATGAGTCTAACTTGGATATGCATTTAGTACAAATTTCGCAATTCGCTCAATACATATTCATCAAGCATATTTAATAAGCATAACACAATTAATGCACACATGGTATACAACACAACATCATCCATACAATCCGTGTTCCTAGCGTAGGACTCTAAGTTTGGTTGAGATTCAACCTATTTTGACTAGGACTAACTTGTTAGTCCATACTTGGAATACAACTAATGCCTTGTTCAATCATGGTCTCTAGTACTACGCGACCCTAGGGACTCTAATGCCTAGAGCTCTGATACCACTCTGTAACGCCCCGAAATACCCCCTAGGAGTTTAGGGATGTTTTAGGTGTCACACTACGTACCTATCAAACCATCCTGTAATGCACAAGATAAAATACAGTACTAACAACGATAATCAGAGCGCGGAAGCTAACATATATGCGGAAGCTTAAACAAATTTTCATTTCTTCTGATGATCCAAAATAGTATTCCAAGTTAACATAAATACAAGACGTGTCTAAGTCTGAGGTGGACAGACCCACCTATCAACAAATCAAAATACATAAGACCCAACACTATCTCGATCAATAGTCACCCCCGTGGGGCCAATGGTCTAAGTCTCTCGTCTCCGCCTGAGGCTCGACTGCTAGATCCTCATACGGTTCTTCCTCGCCGTAGTCCTCCTCTATCCAAGGACCCTGATCACATATGTCAAGAGGGGCTCGTGCACCTGCCGACATGAAAGTACGGCTGAGCATGGAATACTCAGCGAGTACACGCTACTAGCAAACCATAACAATAACAAAAGCACACCACAGTAATACCATACAAAGCAGTAATAGCATCACCAGAGAAATAGCATAAGGCATGGTAAAATGAAATCATACTAACGTGTGTGCATGAATGCTAAAACTCCGATAAAACTCATGCTTGAAATCCCATGTCATTCCTCGGTATGCCTCGTGAAAATCATATATGCATGCATGCGTGAATGCATGATCATCATCTTGTAAACTTTCATCTTGTAACTTGTGAGCCAGAGGCTAGCACCCGAATCTCCCTGGGCTGTCAACCTCCTTGATATGCAATGCACGTGTGAGCCAGAGGTTAGTACCCGAATGTCCCTGGGCTACCAACCTCCTTGATATGCAATGCACTTGTGAGCCAGAGGTTAGTACCCGAATGTCCTTGGGCTACCAACCTCCTTGATATACAATGTTTGGTTTTCTTGTGAGCCAGAGGCTAGCACCCGAATCTCCCTGGGCTACCAACCTCCTTGACAATAGGTGATTTTTATTACTTGTTTAGTTTTCTTGTGAGCCAGAGGTTAGCACCCGAATGTCCCTGGGCTACCAACCTCCTTGACAATAGGTGTTTTAGGGGTTATCTTGTGAGCCAGAGGTTAGTACCCGAATCCTCTCTGGGCTACCAACCTCCTTGACATGCAATATTTTCTTGTTGTTTATTATATGTACATGCTCTTGAAATCTCGGTTCATGCTATCATGCGTGCTCGTGTACGTGTCCCTAGTGACAATCATGATAATGGGAATAACCAAGATATGACATTACAATTCAATTCATGATATGAACATAGGTAACATAAGTAGTTTGCATAACATTTGATCAATTTATCGTTTATAAGAACGCATGCATAAAACCCATTTCCATATTCTTCCTTTAGATCATTTATTCATATTTTAGGCATTTTGTCAAACACTTTCATACATTATTCTTTAGTAGTTTATCTGATTTTTAATGCATATTTTCCATTCAATCACACAATGGTAAGTTTGTTATTTGTACAATGCCCATCCTTCATTTTCCAATCCACAACCCACACATCATACATCACACATTCGGCATCCAATCGTCGTATCCAACCTCCATCCAAGCATCCCTACCCTTTCTTTATCTTGTTTATATTTATTATAGATGACACATTTTGCAAGGAATAAAACATACTAACAAGAATCATATTTCATAAGGAAAACCTAGATTTATTGCTAGGGTAAGTTAGTAGGGTGTACTAACCTTAGATCAAGGCTTGATCTTGAAGAAACCTTGAAATAAAAGCTCTATTTGGAAGGAGGAAGACTTTGCTTGAAGGGGACTTGAGTTGGGGAAGAAAACCCTTTCAAAAACGCCGTAGGATCGCTGCCCTAGCTTGGAGAATGAGTCCCCACACGAGCTTGAGCCTTGAACTTGAAGCAACTCGAGTTGGGGTGAGCTAGGGTTCTTAAACCCCCCTTGATTTCCTTCTCAAAACCAAACCCTAGGTTAGAGCTTCCTTGTCTTCTCTCTCTATCTCTCAAAATCTCTCAAATGTTGTAAATGATCCCTAAGGCTCGGGCAAGCCTTAAGAAGAAAGGGTTTAACCCCCAAAAGATGAAAAAGCCCTTAATGAAATTTCTGCAAAACGCGAAGACCGAGCGATCGGTTGATTGACCGAGATCTCGGTCAAAAATCAACTCTCTGGAAAATTTTCCCATACAAAAGTTTCGACCGTGCGATAGCTACCGATCGATCGGTTTTGGACCGATCGATCGCTGACTGGACCGAGCGATCGGTGCTCTGCATGTCTGGACTGTTTTGACCATATCTTTTGACTCGCTCGTCCGATTTCGACGATTCAACTTGCGTTGGGTTCGTCTTTCGAAAATGAACATTTTTGACGTTTTAGAATTTCCGATTTCTCTCTTATTTATTAATTAGACTACGCGGAAGGCCATTCAACTATGAAATGCCTATTCATTTAAAGATGAAAAAGTCTGGGGTGCTACAATTTCAGTCTTCATGTCTCGCATACTTCTATGTTATTATTGCTTTATTGTTAGTAGTATGTATACGCTGAGTATTCCACGCTCAGCCGTACATTTTGATTTTCGGCAGGTGCTCGTGTTCCTTTCGACTTGTGTTGTTCGGAGCCTTGGGTAGAGGAAGATTACTACGACCTGGAGCCTTCTATGGACCACTACCAGGATGATGGATCGTTAGATAGGCATCATGACTTTGATTTCTGTTAACTACGATAGTTAAAAAGATATGATATTTTGTTAAGTGAGAGTGGGACTTGTCCACTCCACATTTTGGATATATATACATATGTATTCTGTCGGTTCAAACTTGAACTAATCGATAGGAGTAATTATTGTATGTTGCTTCCGCAATGTTTCATAAATCATTTCTGCTATGTATATCTTGTGTACTCTGACTTGTTACGTGTGCCTTATGTATCATATGGGATGTATCATACGGCGGTCACGAGCTAAAGTATCCCTAACTCGTAGGGGGTATTTTGGGTCACGACAGACTTGGTATCAGAGCGCTAGGGATTAGTTTCCCTTGGGCTAAGCAGAAGTGAGTCCTCTGAGTTGAACTTAGAACTCAGATGGAATTGTTGTCTTAAGTTTGCTACCACGACATAACCGGTAACAAGCGAATCCTTAGGTCAGTCTAGGATCCTAGTTTAGGTGCTATTTTAGACTGTATCCTTAGTCTTATTCCGAAAGGGTAAATACGCAACAATGGGATCTTAGCTATGCTAGAAAACTCTAAGCTATAATTGTATTGTTGTGTGTATATGTTGATGTATACTATATGCGGTTATTAGCATTTCATGTTCATTGAATTGTTGTATGTTGTGTGAGGATTGGTATCCAAGTTAGACTCATGTCTTACCATTGATCTCAAGATTTTACATCATGAGATGCGGCAATCGGGGTCATGGTTACCATACTCGGAGATCCGAGGGTGAGGTTCTGTGAGAGGAGGAGCCGCTTTAATTCACAAATGATATGGATTCCATAGCAGAAACATTGGCTTTATTGGCAGCCAGACCTGCTGTGACTACTCCTGTGCCTTCGCCGGTGCATCACACCGCGGGACTTGAGGCTTTTCGGAGACTACGGCCTCCTACATTCTATAGGACTCTGGACACGATGGTGGCAGAGGCATGGATTATGCAGTTGGAGAAGACCTTTCGAGCTCTCCATTGTACTGAGGAGCAGCGGGTTGATTGGGCTTTCTTCGTGATGGAAGGTGAAGCCGAGCATTGGTGGAGAGCTGCCCAAAGGTAGAGGGATGTTGCGAAGGCAGGGGAACCCTGGACATGGGTGGAGTTCCTGGACACCTTCTGTTGGACATGATGCCCAGAAAAGTCATTTAGATAGTTAGAACCTTATTAATTTGATTAATAAATGCTTCTTCTTAATCTATTGTGTATTCATTATGCGTAATTGACCATGATCATGAGATGATCTATATGATATGAGATGTCAATAAAGGTCCATAGGATATATTGTAGGAAAGTTATGTGATTAGATTATCATAGGTAGATATAACTTTTTGGTTCCTTATACCTTATATAGTTACAGCTGTGGGTGAAGCTGGGCACTTCACTTATATGGCTACCAGAATGCTAAGATGTTCTCAATAGTTGAGATGTAGTTCTATCTCGAACTATTGTAGTGGGGACTACACATCAGCATATGGGTGCTTAAATGTACACTGACTAATTGCATTCAATGAGAAACCTCTTGCATAAACATACTATCAGATAGTTGGTCTCTCATTCACATTGAACGGTTTTGATGATCCTTAGATTTGATGAGTTCATCTATGACTGGGCAGTGATCTGACTGTTTTGATTCTACCAACGTATTTTCAAACTTAGGGAATACAATACAGTGATAGTTGGATAGTCAGAAAGTTGTTCGAGTCATGATGAATTTCAAACAAGAAATCCATGCTCATTAATTTGAGAATTATCCAAGTTCCGAGTAAGACAGTTGATTAAGTTCAAATCCTGCGTAGGTGATTTTGAAACAAAATAAGTTTTGAAATATAATTTTTTTAAAAGGTATTATACTTATAAAAAGATTTTTTCAAAATGTTTTTCATGAGAAATTGTTTTTCATGGCTTAATCATAAGCCTTGGAAACCCAGATGATTTGCAATGGGCTATGGGTTAGATAGTATGTCAATCTCGAAGGCCCATTAGGGATAATGTATTTGGGAGAATAATCGAATTTAAAAGTTCATGTGGCGGGATCTATAATGGTTAATGTTCATACACTGGGATTCAATTGCAAGATGGATATCTCACGTCACTTGCAATTCCGATGTAATTCCCATTTAGGGTCAATGGGATAACATTGGATAAGCTAGGGTAAGAATGTCCCAGAGCAATCTGTGGAGGTGCTCACATAACAAATACAAGCTCAATAATTGATTAAAAGTTAATCAATTATTGTAAGTGATTAAAAGTTAATCATTTAATTAAATAGATTAATAGTTAATCTATTGTTTAAATTAATTGTTAATTTAAACTAAGGGATTATTTTAGTAATTATTTGATTAACATAATTAAAGGGGAAATGGGTTTGACCCATATCCATAAACCCATTAAAATGGACCTTTAATATGGCCAAAGCCCATGGGTTTAAACCCTAGGGTGGGGCACCCACTTGAGGAATCCTAATTGGATTAGGATTTGTTTAATTGAATAATTATTGAAATATAATTCTTTTTATTATGGAATTAAAATCCAAGTGTTGGATTGCAATTAGGATTAAGATGTTATTGTAATTAAATTACAATAAGGAGTTTTAACTCCTCAAATCCCACGCCTCATAGAAGCTCACGCTCCCCCTTGTGGATTCCTAGTTTGACTAGGTATCCTACTTTGGTGTAGGATGTTGACTTATCCCTTTTAATTAAGGAATCCTCTTATAATAGAGACTCTTTAATTAATAAGATTACTATAACTAAAGTAGTTATAGATTAAGTAGGAGTTTATTTAATTAATAATAAGAGTTATTGTTAATTAATAAATCCTACTAGAGAAGATCAAGTTGGAGTAGGATTAGGATAAGATCCTAGTCTATAAATACCCCAACACCGTAGACCATTAAGTAGAATTCTCTAGAATTTTTTCTCTCCTCTCCTCTCTCTCCAAACCGTGAGCCCTAGGGGAGACCCCTAGGGATTTTCGTGAGCTATATTGGTGGTCCTAGTTGGGTTTTGCAAATCTAGGGTTTTGAACCTCAGTATTATTGGTGATAGAAGGTCTACACCATTGATCCATCTTCTTCCTCTTGCTTCTATAATTCCAAAGGAGATTCTAAAGCATCGTGGGGATAGGGAAGAACAAGGATCGAGCTTCTAGTATTTTTTCAAAAAAATCTCTACAAAGAGTTCTGACGGTTCGAATGGATTAAGCTTCATCGGTGAAAAACATTCACCGAGGTGATATGACTAAAACTCTTAGATAATTTTGATGCTTTTTATGGTATTAAGTTCTAGGGAATCCAGTTTTCGTATAAATTTTTATCCGGATCCCCCTTTAATTGGTATCAGAGCGCATGGTTAGGAGTATTTTTTGTTTATTTTGATAAGGTAATTAAATGGATGATTTAATTCATGAGATGAATTAATTTAGATCTATTTAATATTGCTCGTATTTTTATTATTTTATTTGTTCATAAGATGAATAAATAAATATTTATTATATTATTGAATGAGATTTGATAATTAAATAAATTTTAAAAACTAGTATTATATGTGATATAATTAAATTAAAAAAAAAGTTTATTTTGAAATTCCTTTTAAGTGATTTGATCATTAATTAATAAATCTCATGGTGTTTGACACCCTTGCTTAAGCGTTCTTGGAGATTAAAGCTTATTTCGATTTAAATTGATTCATGGATTTTCGGATTTGTATTTAATTAGAAGAATCGATATAGTTTCGGTATTTTGGCCATAACTTTATAACCGTTAGTCCAATTTAGGTCTGTCAGTATATCGTTTCGAAGCCGTCGAAAAGATCTACAACTTTTGTGAATAAAGTTTTTTTAGAATCAATCTTTTTGAGGGACAAAACTTGAGTCGAAAATCTAAAGCGGGAAAATGAGATTTCTAAATTAATTTTCAAAGAGGCTTTCAAATTTTTCCTAAATTGCTTTATTTGATTATGAAAATTGTTCTATGGAAAATATAAGTGCTTTATTTTTTCCGGGGTTTCAGCTATATAAGATATAGATTTTTATCGGGCGATTTGATAATTGTTATCAAATTTTAAATCCTTTTAAAAATAAGAAAAAGTACTCCATCACCATGTAGCATCTTTTTTTATATGAGATTATAGTTATGGGTTATAATATATGATAAATTGTTTATCATTCATGCATTCATACTAGAGGTTAATATGTAGTAGGTTTTGGCAATCTGTAAAGGGCAGATTCATTCGGTTTCCCTGAAAAGAGCGAATAGAATACTGGTTTCCCTAATGCCATTTAAATTCGATTTAATGTATTGGTGGACATGCTGCGAAGGAGGATATTGCGATGTGATCTACATAAGATGATAAAGGAAGGGATCACGAAGGAGTTTGAGAGCTACCTTTGCTCTTATCATATTCCCTTGCATCCATGTATTTTTATTTATTGACCCATAACGATTAATCTTGTATACTAATGTTTTATTATCATAAGATGATAACTGCTTTATTTATCATGAGATGATATCTGTTTATATGTTTAATTATTCTGTTGAAATAATTGTTCTTCATATGTCATGTGTATATAAGATTGGGGACAAGTCCCTAAGTATTATGATCTTCTACCATACACTATGTGATCCTATAGTGGGGAGTGTGAGTAAGCTGACAGGCCAAAGCCGGGCCCAATCCCTCTCACCTATGAGTGAACATGGTGAAAACTGAATAAGCAAATAGTGGGAGCAATAACGCCAAAGCGTGAGCTTTCATTAGAGATTTATTAGGTTCATGGTAGGTGGGCACATGAATAAGAGATATTATACAATAACGCCTAAGTGTGAGTATAGCATCCCTTATAGATCAGACAGTAGATCAAATACTCCAGAATTCACAAGATGAGATCTATGAAATTGGAGAAGATAGTTTCTATCTACCTATTCAAGGCGATGTGATGATGTGCCCAAAGGCAGGATCACATTAAGCCAGTGTCTAGGTTTTCGATGCCAATTAATTTTTTCCAAATTGGCAATACCATTAGAAACAGACCCATAATCTAATTGGTATTAATGAATACAATAGATCCCTAATACTGTCTTATTTGTCATTTGATTAGATCATGACAGGCCTACACCCATTAACTGAAATTCTTCATGATGAAAAGTTAGTAGGAATTAACTATGTAGACTGGAAAAGAAAGATTAGAATTGTGTTTGCCGTGGATAACCTTGACCTATGTCTTAAGACACCGAAGCCCGAAATTCCACTAGATGCTTCACCGGCTCAAAAGGCTGAGTTAGAGCAATGGGAGAGGTCCAATCAGATAACCAAGTGTTACATACTGGCTTCGATGTCTAACATTTTGGAAAGCCAGCATGAACACATGGATAAGGCTTTTGACATTTTGAAAAACCTTCATGAGATGTTTGGTGAGCAAAATAGGTCTGCTTGACAAGTAAAGTTGAAATCCCTTGTTAACACCAAGATGGTTGAGTGAACTCCAGTCAGGGAACACATCATAAAGATGATGGGATTATTGAGTGAACTGGAAATTCTTGGTCGAGAGATGGATGGCATCACTCAAGTTGACACTGTTCTGCAATCACTCCCTCCGTCCTTCAATTCGTTCGTGTTAAATTATAACATGAACAAGAGTGAAATGTTACTAAGTGAGGTTATGAACTCAGTTGTAGCTGCAGAAGATTTGATCAAAAAGTCAACTAAAGGTGAAACTTTAATCGTCGATAAACCTGATACCTCCAAGAAATCTAAAAAGTTTAGAAAAGGGAAGAAAGGCAAAGGAAAGTTTAAAGACAATAAGGGTAAGGCAAGAGTTGCCAAAGGTTCTTCAGGGACAGCTAGCAAGGAATACAAAGGCAATGGAAAGTGTTTCCACTGTGGTAAAATAGGCCACTGGAAGAGGAATTGCAGGACTTACCTCGCAACTCTTAAGAAGGGTAGCGGAAATACTCAAGGTATGAGATACTTTGAAGTACATATTACTGTAGAGTCTAAATTTCTGGACGGTCCTCCTAACTCATGGTGCTTGGATTCTGGATCCACTATACACATTTGCAATTCTTTGCAGGGGTTCAAGGAAACCAGAAAGCCGACCAAACAGGAGCAGAAGCTTAAAGTTGGCTCTGGTGCAAATGGTGCAGTGAAGTTAATCGGCTTGTTTACTCTTTATTTACCTAATGGAAAGACATTAATTTTAGAAGAATGCTTTTATGTGTCTTCAGCACTTCGAAATTTGATTTCAGTATCTAGACTCTTATTTTATGGATTCTCTATCAATTTTAATTCAATTGTTGAAATTAAGAAAGATGGAATGGTCTTGATAACTGGTAATCTAATTAATGGTCTTTATTTGATAATTCCATTGGTAAATAATGAATGTCTGCAAAGTGACAATGTCTCATCATCTAGAATGTCTGGAATGAAGAGACATTGCACTGAGTCTACTTATATTTGGCACAAGAGACTTGGTCACATTAATCTTGATAGGATCAAGAGGTTGGTAATAGATGGTCCCCTTGACTTCCTCAAGGTAGAACCACTCCCTACATGCGAGTCTTATCTCGAAGGGAAGATGACCAAGAAGCCTTACCCTAAAAAGGTAGGAAGAGCCGAACAAAAGTTAAGAATAATACATAGTGATGTATGTGGTCCATTTAACATTGTTGCACGAGGTCAATACTGGTGCTTTTTCACATTTACCGATGACTATTCTAGATATGGATATGTCTATTTGATACAACACAAATCTGACACCTTTGAAAAGTTCAAAGAATTCAGATTAGAAGTTGAGAATCAAACTGATAAAACCACAAAGACACTTCGATCAGATCGAAGTGGTGAATACCTCACCAACGAGTTTATGGATTACTTAAGGGATAATGAGATTATCTCACAATGGACAAGTCCTGCCTCTCCTCAACAAAATGGATTTCCTGAAAGAAGAAACTGGACCTTATTAGATATGGTTCACTCTATGCTGAGCCATGCCGATGTTCCTTCATATCTTTGGGAATATGCTATACAAACTGCCATTTATATTCTAAACCGGGTTCCATCTAAGTCGATTCCATTTACACCCTATGAATTGTGGACTGGGCAAAAACCTAATTTACAACATCTAAGGGTATGGGGTTGTCCTGCGCATGTTCGCAAACTCGAACTTACTAAATTGGAATCTAGGACAGAAATGAAATTTTGTAGGATATCCAAAAGAAACTAAGGGTTTCTATTTCTACTCCAAGACAGACCAAACAATAGTTGTTAGGCTTCGTGCCACTTTTTTGGAGGAAGAAATGGATCTCCTTAAAAAAGTTGAATTTCATGAGATGAAAGACGACACAGCCAGTATCAAAACCTAACCTAATCCTTCCACTTTAATTTCTCCTAATTCTGTTCCACTGAGAAGGTCTAAAAGAGTTTCTAGACCACCGGATAGACTTCAATTTTACAATAATGAAGTTTATCTAGTTACTCCTGATGATGAGGATAAAGATCCTAATACTTATCAAGAAGCTACATAGGATGTAGATGCATCTCAATAGAATAAAGCCATGAACGCTGAAATAGATTCCATGTATGACAACGGTGTCTGGACTTTAGTAGATCCACCAGATGGTATAATGCCAATTGGATGCAAATGGATTTACAAAAGGAAGAGAGTGCCGATGGTAACGTGGAGACTTATAAAGCTAGACTTGTTGCAAAAGGTTATACTCAAATTCAAGGAGTTGATTATGAGGATACCTTTTCACCTATAGCTATGCTTAAATCCATCAGGATATTGCTAGCTATAGTTGCACACCATGACTATGAGATATGACAAATGGATGTCAAAACTGTTTTCCTTAATGAAATGTTAGATGAAGATATCTAAATGAAGCAACCAGAGGGCTTCATTGCTCCTAACCAGGAGAACATGGTATGCAAGCTCAACAAGTCGATATATAGTTTCAAACAAGCTTCAAGAAGCTAGAACTAAAGATTTGATCTTTTGATCAAAGAATTTAGATTCTAAAAGAATTTGGAAGAGTCTTGTACATAAAAGAAGGATAGTGGGAGAGCGATAGTATACCTAATTCTTTATGTAGATGACATCCTACTCATTGGGAATGATGAAGGGATGTTGTCATCAGTCAAGATATGGCTTTCTCAGCATTTCTCAATGAAAGACTTAGGAGAGGCATCATATATTCTCGGAATAAAGATTTTGAGAGATAGAAAATGCCGAATATTGGGATTGAGCCAAACTTCCTACATAGACAAGATATTGTCTAGGTACAGTATGAGTGATTGTAAGACAACACTCATTCCTTTTAGACATGGTATCACTTTGTCTAAAAAGATGGCCCCTATATCAGCTGATGAGATCGAGCAGATGAAGAGGTCCCCTAATGCTTCGGCAGTTGGGAGCCTCATGTATGCAATGTAATGTAATAGACCGGATATCTGTCATGCAGTGGGAGTTGTTAGTCGGTTCTAAAGCAATCCAGGTGTTAATCATTGGACTACAGTGAAGCACATTATGAATTACCCGAAAAGGACTAGGGATTATGTGCTTACCTTTCAATCAGAAGATTTAGTTGGACTGGGTTGTATTGATTCCGATTTCCAATCTGATCCGGACAATAGAGCTTCCACATCTGGGTATGTGTTTACACTAGGTGGTGCTGCTGTTAGTTGGCACAGCATAAAGCAGAAGAGTATTGCTGACTCCACCATAGAAGCAGAATATATTGCAGCTTCAGAAGCAACAAAAGAAGTAGTCTGGTTCAGAAGGTTTTTACAAGAGCTAGGAAATGTTCCTTCAGCACTCAGACCTATCACTCTCTTCTGTGATAGTAACGGTGCAGTAGCCCATAACAAAGAACCTAGGAACCACAAAATGATGAAACATGTGGAGCAGAAGTATCATCTCATTCGTAAGATCATTGGCAGGCAAGATGTAGTGGTTACAAAGATTAGGTCTCAACTTAATGTTGCAGACCCGATGACCAAGGATTTATTAGACAAAGTTTTTGTAACACACTTAGATAGTATGGGATTGAAATCGATGGCACAGTGACTTTTAGGGCAAGTGGGAGATTGTTAGACATGAAGCCCAAAAAAGTCATTTAGATTGTTAGAACCTTATTAATTTGATTAATAAATGTTTCTTCTTAATCTATTGTGTATTCATTATGGGTAATTGACCATGATCATGAGATGATCTATACTGTAGAGCCCCGAACTTTTGACATTTATGCATGACACTTTCGTAGCCATTTTTCCTTTAAAGTAGTGCAATTAATAAATAAGGAAGAAATTGGAAATTCCGAAACGTCAGAAATGTTCCTTTTCGAAGTACGAACCCAACGCAAGTTGAATCGTCGAAATCTGACGAGCGAGTCAAAAGTTATGGCCGAAACAAGGAGGAAAAATATGGAATTTTGCTGCAAGTTACGACCGATCGTACACACCCTACGAACGATCGTAGGTGAGTTACGATCGATCGTAGAGGTTACGATCGATCGTAGAATCTCAGGAATTGACAAAAGTTTCGGGTCGATATACGATCGCTCGTGGATAATTTACGATGGATCGTAGTACAACTTACGATCGATCGTAGACAGGTTACGATCGATCGTAGATCGCGAATCCAGAAATTTTAATCGGATTTTTAGGGTTTCTTCACTACCTATAAAGGTTGCCCGAGCCTTTAGGGCTCTCATTCACACACCTAGAGTATTTTTGAGAGTTAGAGAGAAAGGAGAAGGGGATCCTAACCTAGGGTTTGTTCTTGAAGGAGAAATCAAGGGTTTGATACCCTAGATCACCCCAAGCTTCGGTCAAGCTCGGGAGGACCACGTTCTCCAAGCTCGGTAGCATCTCACGCACGTTTTTGCAAAGGTTTTCTTCCCTATTCGGGTCGGTACTCTTTGGTACCCTCCTAGTTATAGCTTCTCTTTTCCTTTATTTCTTCTTGTTTTCCTTCACTTATATATGTGTTATGAGATTGGTGGTATGAATGGTGAATGGAGGTGGATGTTGGCGAAAGGATGCCGTATAGAGGATGTGATGAATGAATGGGAAAGGGCATTGTACTAATAATGAACATACAAGTGTGATGTGAGCATAACCCACCTAGAAAAACATGATCTAGGTTTAAGTGAATAATCAACACACCCTATGTTTGATGAAATGGCAAGGTGAACAAAATGAATGATAAATTAAGGGAACCCATGCTTAAGTACTCTTGAAATTTGTTAGGGTTCATGATAGTGTGTTTCTTACATTTCTTAAAATGTGTAGATTATTACTCACTTTAATTGTTGTATGTTATGCTTTGTGAATTACCCCAAATTGCCATATTTAATTCCAAATGCAAGTATGCACACGATTTCACGAGCACGAATGCATGGCATGTTTTATCGGCGTTTTCAAGAACACGGTTTAGAGGTGGGGCATATCGTACGATATGTTTTACCTCACTTTTGACAAGGACAAGACAATCATGCATTTTCATAAGAAGGGTCTCCCTTCCCTCGCAAGTGCATACATAACATAAGAAGGGTCTCCCTTCCCTCGGAAGTGCATCTCACAAGGACATCTCACAAGTGAATCTAACAAGTGGAAGGACAAGCATGAGCATTCTAGGAAGAAGGGTCTCCCTTCCCTCACAAGTAGTTTACTCTTCCGAGTAGGCATGACATGACATAGCATGACAAGCATGAGCATTCTAGGAAGAAGGGTCTCCCTTCCCTCACAAGTAGATTACGTTTCAGAACAAGCAAGCATGATACACGCATGATACAAGCATGACATGGCATGACACACATGATACGATAAGATAAGACAAACATGACAAGTTTTTAAGCACGGAAATGGTATTTTCAAGTCAAGTCAAGTGCACGATGTTTTCAAGAGGTTTCTTCGACTTTCTACGAAATACAAGCATGATTATAAATTGTTTTGCTTCCTTGTATGATATAAATTGTTCCTGTTCTATATATGCAACTTGCTTCCTACTCTATGTATGCTATCTGTATACTATGACTGTTGGTTAGTATTTAGTACCCGCTGAGTATTCCATGCTCAGCCGTACTTCTTATGTCGGCAGGTTCTGAGGGAGCTGCTGCTCCATTTGACGTTTGTGCTCCTGGTCCATGGGTGGAGGAGGAGTACGTCGAGGAGCCTTTGGAGGAACCTCCCGTAGAGGGTTATTAGTAGGTGGTGTTAGATTCTGAGTGGATTAGCTGTGGGTGAGCATGAGTGATTATATCCATGTATTTTGGCGGGCATGTCCGCATTTTCTTTGTTTTGTTTTCTTTTGTATTAAACTTGGACCATGTGTATATATACTTAGAGGTTTGTTAGACTTCCGCTGTGGTTTATAGTTATGCTTCCGCTGTTACCCTCTATTGTATATGTTCTGTGGGTTTTGCAGGTTGGTTCGTCAAGCAAGTCCTGTAAGTCATGATTAAGTCGTCCAAGATTCACTCTAACTCCTAGGGTGGGTTTTGGGTCGCGACAGAAGTGGTATCAGAGCTTAGGCTTTAGGTCTCTAGGGTCACTTAGAATCTTATACCACGGCTTGACAAGAGCATATGTTAGGAAACGAGTTAGGAAGGAAGTGAGTCGGGAGAGAGTCTTGATCCAAGTGTAAGACTAAACTTTAGTCTTAGTCTAAAATGGTTGCTTTAACCAAGTACGGTCCTAGGTACGCTAGAACGCTAAAGTATAAGTATAATGTGATGAATACTCTAATGACTTGATGTGATGTATACTAGTACTATAAAATTTTTACAAGTTGAATTATTGTGAAAGGGCACCGAGATAAATTGTGGTTTCAAGTGAGACTCATGTGGTGCTATTGTTCTCAGGACTTTAGTCATGAGGCGGGGCACACGGGGTCGTGGACCACACACCAGAGCTTCCTCTTCTTCACGGGATGAGGATGAGCAGACGGACCTCTCTGAGGTCTTAGGCTCTATTGCTGAGACACTTGCCATACTGGTGGCTCGGCAGGCTATACCATCACCAGCGGCACCTACTCCACCGCCTGCAGCTCCAGTACATCATACAGCTGGAGTTGAGGCATTCCGGAGATTGAGGCCTCCATCCTTCCATGGGAGTGTGGACCCTCTTACTGCGGAGGCTTGGATCCTCCAGGTTGAGAAGATATTTGCGGTGCTCTCTCCTACAGAGGAAGACAAAGTGGCATGGGCAGTTTTTATGCTAGAGGGCGAAGCCCACCATTGGTGGTTGTCCGCATTGAGGACATGGGACTTGACCATGCAAAGTCAACCGTGGACTTGGGAGGAGTTTAAGGACACGTTCTATAAGAAGTATTTCCCGGTTGGAGCTCGGGAAAAGAAAGAGAGGGAATTCATCAACCTTGAGCAAGGTTCGATGTCGGTGGCCGCTTATGAGGCCAAGTTCTCGGAGCTATCACGCTTCGCGACACATATGATTGCCACCGAGGCAATGAAGGCGAGGAGGTTTGAGCAAGGGCTCAAGGATGTCATCATGGAGAAAGTGTCGGTCTTCAGGCACGCCACTTACGCCGAAGTAGTGGATAAAGCCTTGTTGGTTGAGACCAATTTAGAGACCGTGTCCAAGAAGAGAGAATTGGCGAGAGGCCAATCTAGTGATTCGGTACCTTTAGAGAGGCGGGCCCGAACTGGTCCTTATCAGTATACATGGCCAGCACCACAGATAAGGCCAACTTATGCGCCTCCAGCACCCCGGCAGTACGTGCCACAGGCACCTCGACCTCAGGCTCTTCCGGCCCCATGGCCAGTTACCCCTTAGGCAGCGAGGTATACACCACCTTCGGTCCCTCCGGCCTACACATATGAGGTCTGCACTTCATGCGGCAAAAGACATCCGGCAGGAGATTGCCGAAGAGCATCTGGTGGATGTTATCATTGTGGTCGCCAGGGCCACATGATCAGGGATTGCCCTAGCCGGCATTTACCAGGCCAGTCTCAGGGGTAGTAGGCCCCCAGCACGCCCAGCAGGATCATACCAGGCGTCATCTCAGACTACCCGGTCTACACCTCAGTCTCGCCAGGCAAACCAGGGGCGAGTTTTTACCTTGACAGAGGGTGATGCACTTGCATCTGATGATGTGGTGCAAGGTACGCAGTTAGAGTTAATTTCTTTATTCGTGATTATTATGTTATGCTCTATTCTCTGTCTACGTACTTGGCATGTTCTATATGTATATATACCTACATGTATACGCTGTTGATGCATGGATTAACTTCGCTAGTTAAAATTTCAGGAACCCTACTAGTCAATGAGTATTTGGCTCGAGTGTTGATTGATACCGGGTCTACTCATTCGTTTGTCTCGCCGAGTTTTTCAGAAGGCTTTTCTATGGAGCCTAGTCAGCTAAAACCTGAGTTAGCCATTTCGACTCCGCTCGGCAAAACAGTATTGGCAGATAAAGTGTATAGAAATAGTGTGGTCCAAGTTGGAAGCCACGAGTTGGCGGTTGATCTCATCGTCCTGGGATTCCAAGACTTTGATGTTATATTGGGAATGGATTGGTTAGCAGCACATCATGGGCATGTAGCTTGCTTTGAGAAGATGGTACTCTTCAAGCCGGTAGAAGGAAAACCATTCCACTTTCGTGGGTTGAAAAGTAGAGATATTGCCCGCTTTGCGGCGTTGAGCTTAGCTAACCCTGAAGCAAAGGACTCATCGACTATTCCGGTTGTGAGTGAATTCCTGGATGTATTTCCAGAAGAGTTGCCAGGATTACCTCCAAACAGGGAGATTGATTTTGTGATCAAGCTTGCACCAGGCACAGCTCCTGTTTTCAGAGCTCCATATAGAATGGCCCCTATTGAACTCAAGGAGTTGAAGACTCAGTTGGAGGAATTACAAGGCCTTGGTTTCATTCGACCAAGTGTCTCACCGTGGGGTGCCCCGGTGTTGTTTGTTAAGAAGAAAGATGGCTCGATGCGGATGTGCGTCGATTATCGGCAATTGAACAAAGTCACTATAAAGAATAGGTATCCCTTGCCTAGGATTGATGACTTGTTCGATCAGTTGAAGGGAGCGAGATTTTTCTCAAAGATAGATCTTCGATCGGGTTATCACCAGTTGAAGATTAAGGCGGAAGATGTTCCCAAAACTGCTTTTAGGACTCGGTATGGACACTACGAGTTCTTGGTGATGCCTTTTGGACTCACGAACGCGCCGGCAGCCTTTATGGATTTGATGAACCGGGTGTTCCGGCCATACCTAGATCGATGCGTGATAGTGTTTGTCGACGATATCTTGGTGTATTCCCAGACACGGGAAGATCACATACGAGACCTTCGCCTTGCTTTGGAAATACTAAGAGAGCACAAGCTATACGCCAAACTTAGCAAGTGTGAGTTTTGGTTGGAAGAGGTGGCATTCCTAGGCCACGTTGTTTCTGCAGAAGGTATCTCGGTAGATCCGAAGAAGATCGAAGCAGTTATGAGTTGGGCGAGGCCCAAGAGTGTTACTGAGATACGCAGTTTTCTTGGGTTGGCAGGCTACTACAGGAGATTCGTAGAGGGTTTCTCTAGCCTTGCAGCACCGCTCACTTACCTGACAAGGAAGAACGCCAAGTTTGTATGGGATGATAAGTGCGAGATCAGTTTCACGGAACTGAAGAAGAGGCTTACTACAGCCCCTGTCCTTACTGTGCCATCCGGACCTTATGGGTATGAGGTGTATAGTGATGCCTCACACGTTGGACTTGGGTGTGTACTCATGCAGCACAAGAAAGTCATTGCCTATGCATCAAGGCAGTTGAAGGAGCATGAGAAGAATTATCCCACGCACGACTTGGAGCTTGCGGCGGTCGTGTTTGCACTTAAGATTTGGCGTCATTACCTTTATGGGGTGGAGTTCTATGTGTTCACTGATCACAAGAGTCTCAAGTATCTCTTTTCCCAAAAGGAACTGAATCTAAGGCAACGGCGTTGGATGGAAATTTTGAAAGACTATGATTGTACCATTCAATACCACCCGGGTAAAGCAAATGTAGTGGCTGATGCTTTGAGTAGAAGACCTCCGGGGTTATTATCATGCATGTTAGTGCAGGAATGGAAGCTACTTGAAGACTTGGCAAATCTGGACATTAGTGTGAATGACTCTGTCCGTAGTCCTATCTTGGCAAATGTCACGGTTCGGCCATACATTATAGATTTGATCCAAGAATACCAAGCCACGGATGCTGAATTGTTGGCTTATCAGGACAAGGAAGTTGCTAAGGGTAGTGAGGACTTCTCTCTCACTAGCCGAGGTGCTATCACATTCAAGGGAAGGCTGTGTGTTCCAGCCAATGCAAATCTTCGGAGGGAGATTATGGATGAAGCCCACCGGGCAAAGTACACTGTGCATCCAGGGGGTACGAAGATGTACCGGAACCTCAAGAGTCACTTTTGGTGGCGGAATATGAAGAGGGAGGTTGCGGAATATGTAGCACAGTGCTTGGTGTGCCAACAGGTGAAAGTAGAACACATGTGGCTCGCAGGTCTATTACAGTCCCTTCCGATTCCCGAGTGGAATGGGAGAACATATCCATGGATTTCATAGTAGGCTTGCCAAGGACGGCAAGGGGCTCAGATGCGATATGGGTAGTGGTGGATCGTTTGACGAAGTCCGCTCACTTCTTACCTTACCGAACTACTTTCAACTCTAGTCAGTTGACCGCTCTATACATCAAGGAAGTGGTGAGGTTGCACGGTGTGCCCGTCAGTATTGTGTCGGATCGGGATCCAAGATTCACGTCAAGATTTTGGAAAAGTTTCCAAGATGCTATGGGTTCCAGACTTGATTTCAGCACTGCTTTTCATCCACAGACGGATGGACAAACCGAGAGAGTGAACCAAGTCATTGAAGACATGCTTCGGGCTTGTATGTTGGATTTCAGAGGCAGTTGGGAAGAGCACTTGCCTTTGGTTGAATTCGCCTATAATAACAGCTATCAGGCGAGTATCCAAATGGCACCATTTGAGGCCTTGTATGGGCGAAGTTGTAGGTCTCCTCTCTATTGGGATGAGGTAGGAGAAAGAAAAGTACTTGGTTCGGAGTTGATTGAGCAAACTGCTAGTATAGTCAAGATCATCTGGGATCGGTTGAAAGCCGCTCAAGATCGCCAGAAAAGTTATGCGGACACGCGCCGTAGGGACTTGGAATTTCAAGTAGGGAATCAAGTTTTTGTGAAAGTATCTCCTAGCAAAGGGATTATGAGATTCGGCCAAAGAGGCAAGCTTAGTCCTCACTATGTTAGACCGTTTGAGATTATCACGCGGGTTGATGAAGTTGCTTATCGAGTAGCTCTTCAACCTCACATGGCCGCGGTTCACAACGTTTTCCACGTGTCTATGCTTCGGAAGTACATTGCGGACCCTTCGCATGTACTAGAATTGGAACCGTTGGAAATTCGAGAAGATCTCACGTTGGTTGAGAGGCCGATTCACATATTGGATCGGAGAGATCAAGTGCTTCGCAACAAGACAATCCCTTTGGTTCTTGTGCAATGGTAACACCATGCTCGGGAAGAAGCTACATGAGAGCGTGAAGCCGAAGTCAAAGAGAAGTACCCAGAATTGTTTGAATGAATTTTGTATAGGTTTTGTATATGTAGCTTGTAATATTGTTTGATTCTGTAATGCATGTCTCGTCCAAATTTCGAGGACGAAATTTTTGTAAGGGGGGGGGATGTAGAGCCCCGAACTTTTGACATTTATGCATGACACTTTCGTAGCCATTTTTCCTTTAAAGTAGTGCAATTAATAAATAAGGAAGAAATTGGAAATTCCGAAACGTCAGAAATGTTCCTTTTCAAAGTACGAACCCAACGCAAGTTGAATCGTCGAAATCCGACGAGCGAGTCAAAAGTTATGGCCGAAACAAGGAGGAAAAATATGGAATTTTGCTGCAAGTTACGACCGATCGTACACACCCTACGAACGATCGTAGGTGAGTTACGATCGATCGTAGAGGTTACGATCGATCGTAGAATCTCAGGAATTGACAAAAGTTTCGGGTCGATATACGATCGATCGTGGATAATTTACGATGGATCGTAGTACAACTTACGATCGATCGTAGACAGGTTACGATCGATCGTAGATCGCGAATCCAGAAATTTTAATCGGATTTTTAGGGTTTCTTCACTACCTATAAAGGTTGCCCGAGCCTTTAGGGCTCTCATTCACACACCTAGAGTATTTTTGAGAGCTAGAGAGAAAGGAGAAGGGGATCCTAACCTAGGGTTTGTTCTTGAAGGAGAAATCAAGGGTTTGATACCCTAGATCACCCCAAGCTTCGGTCAAGCTCGGGAGGACCACGTTCTCCAAGCTCGGTAGCATCTCACGCACGTTTTTGCAAAGGTTTTCTTCCCTATTCAGGTCGGTACTCTTTGCTACCCTCCTAGTTATAGCTTCTATTTTCCTTTATTTCTTCTTGTTTTCCTTCACTTATATATGTGTTATGAGATTGGTGGTATGAATGGTGAATGGAGGTGGATGTTGGCGAAAGGATGCCGTATGGAGGATGTGATGAATGAATGGGAAAGGGCATTGTACTAATAATGAACATACAAGTGTGATGTGAGCATAACCCACCTAGAAAAACATGATCTAGGTTTAAGTGAATAATCAACACACCCTATGTTTGATGAAATGCCAAGGTGAACAAAATGAATGATAAATTAAGGGAACCCATGCTTAAGTACTCTTAAAATTTGTTAGGGTTCATGATAGTGTGTTTCTTACATTTCTTAAAATGTGTAGATTATTACTCACTTAAATTGTTGTATGTTATGCTTTGTGAATTACCCCAAATTGCCATATTTAATTCCAAATGCAAGTATGCACACGATTTCACGAGCACGAATGCATGGCATGTTTTATCGGCGTTTTCAAGAACACGGTTTAGAGGTGGGGCATATCGTACGATATGTTTTACCTCGCTTTTGACAAGGACAAGACAATCATGCATTTTCATAAGAAGGGTCTCCCTTCCCTCGGAAGTGCATCTCACAAGGACATCTCACAAGTGAATCTAACAAGTGGAAGGACAAGCATGAGCATTCTAGGAAGAAGGGTCTCCCTTCCCTCACAAGTAGTTTACTCTTCCGAGTAGGCATGACATGACATAGCATGACAAGCATGAGCATTCTAGGAAGAAGGGTCTCCCTTCCCTCACAAGTAGATTACTTTTCAGAACAAGCAAGCATGATACACGCATGATACAAGCATGACATGGCATGACACACATAATACGCATGATACGATAACATAAGACAAACATGACAAGTTTTCAAGCACAGAAATGGTATTTTCAAGTCAAGTCAAGTGCACGATGTTTTCAAGAGGTTTCATCGGCTTTCTACGAAATACAAGCATGATTATAAATTGTTTTGCTTCCTTGTATGATATAAATTGTTCCTGTTCTATATATGCAACTTGCTTCCTACTCTATGTATGCTATCTGTATACTATGACTGTTGGTTAGTATTTAGTACCCGCTGAGTATTCCATGCTCAGCCGTACTTCTTATGTCGGCAGGTTCTGAGGGAGCTGCTGCTCCATTTGACGTTTGTGCTCCTGGTCCATGGGTGGAGGAGGAGTACGTCGAGGAGCCTTTGGAGGAACCTCCCGTAGAGGGTTATTAGTAGGTGGTGTTAGATTCTGAGTGGATTAGCTGTGGGTGAGCATGAGTGATTATATCCATGTATTTTGGCGGGCATGTCCGTATTTTCTTTGTTTTGTTTTCTTTTGTATTAAACTTGGACCATGTGTATATATACTTAGAGGTTTGTTAGACTTCCGCTGTGGTTTATAGTTATGCTTCCGCTGTTACCCTCTATTGTATATGTTCTGTGGGTTTTGCAGGTTGGTTCGTCAAGCAAGTCCTGTAAGTCATGATTAAGTCGTCCAAGATTCACTCTAACTCCTAGGTTGGGTTTTGGGTCGCAACATATACGATATGAGATATCGATAAAGGTCTATAGGATATATTGTAGGAAATTTATGTGATTGGATTATCACAGGTAGATATAACTTTCCGGTTCCTTATACCTTAGATAGTCACAGTTGTGGGTGAAGCTGAGCACTTACTTATATGGCTGCCAAAATGCAAAGATATTCTCTATAGTGGAGATGTAGTTCTATCTCAAACTATTGTAGTGGAGACTACACATCAGCATATGGGTGCTTAAATGTATATTGACTGATAGCATTCAATGAGAGACCTCTTGCGTAAACATACTATCACATAGTTGGACTCTTATTCACATTGAACGGTTTCGATGATCCTTAGATCTGATGTGTTCATCTATGACTGGGCAATGATCTGACTGTTTTGATTCCACCAATGTATTTTCTAACTTAGGAAAAACAATATAGTGATAGTTGGATAGTCAGAAAGTTGTTCGAGTCATTATGAATTTCAAACAAGAAATCCATGCTCATTAATTTGAGAGATTATCCAAGTTCCGGGTAAGACAGTTGATTAAGTTCAAATCCTGCACAGGTGATTTTGAAAACAAAATAAGTTTTGAAATGTACTTTTATTAAAAGGTATTATACTTATAAAAGGATTTTTTCAAATTGTTTTTCATGAGAAATTGTTTCTCATGGCTTAATCATAAGTTTTGGAAACCCGAATGATTTGCAATGGGCTATGGGTTAGATAGTATGTCAATCTCGAAGGCCCATTAGGGATAATGTATTTGGAAGGATAAATCAAATTTAAAAGTTCATTTGGCGGGATCCGTAATGGTTAATGTTCATACATTGAGATTCAATTGCAACATGGATATCTCACGTCACTTGCAATTCCGATGTAATTCTCATTTAGGGTCAATGAGATAACATTGGATAAGTCAGGGTAAGAATGTCCCAGAGCAATCTGTAGAGGTGCTCACATAAGAAATATAAGCTCAATAATTGATTAAAAGTTAATCAATTATTTTAAGTGATTGAAAGTTAATCAATTATTTTAAGTGATTGAAAGTTAATCATTTAATTAAATAGATTAATAGTTAATCTATTGTTTAAATTAATTGTTAATTTAAACTAAGGGATTATTTTAGTAATTATTTGATTAACATAATTGAAGGGGAAATAGGTTTGACCCATATCCATAAACCCATTAAAATGGACCTTTAATATGGGCCAAAGCCCATGGGTTTAAACCCTAGGGTGGGGCACCCACTTGAGGAATCCTAATTGGATTAAGATTTGTTTAATTGAATAATTATTGAAATATAATTCCTTTTATTAAGGAATTAAGATCCAAGTGTTGGATTGCAATTAGGATTAAGATGTTATTGTAATTAGATTATAATTAGGAGTTTTAACTCCTCAAATCCCACGCCCCATAGAAGCTCACGCCCCCCCTTGTTGATTCCTAATTTGACTAGGTTTCCTACTTTGGTGTAGGATGTTGACTTATCCCTTTTAATTAAGAAATCCTCTTATAATAGGGACTCTTTAATTAATAGGATTACTATAACTAAAGTAGTTATAGATTAAGTAGGAGTTTATTTAATCAATAATAAGAGTTATTGTTAATTAATAAATCCTACTAGATAAGATCAAGTTGGAGTAGGATTAGGATAAGATCCTAGTCTATAAATACCCCAATACCGTAGACCATTAAGTAGAGTTCTCTAGAATTTTTTCTCTCCTCTCCTCTCTCTCTCCAAACCGTGAGCCCTAGGGGAGACCCCTAGGGATTTTCGTGAGCTATATTGGTGGTCCTAGTTGGGTTTTGAAAATCTAGGGTTTTGAACTTTAGTATTATTGGTGATAGAAGGTCTACACCATTGATCCATCTTCTTCCTCTTGCTTCTATAATTCCAAAGGAGATTCTAAAGCTTCGTGGGGATAGCGAAGAACAAGGATCGAGCTTCTAGTGTTTTTCCGGAGAAATCTCTACAAAGAGTTCTGACGGTTCGAGTGGATTAAGCTTCACCGGTGAAAAAAATTAACCGAGGTGATATGACTAAAACTCTTAGATAATTTTGATGTTTTTTATGGTGTTAAGATCTAGGGGATCCAGTTTCTGCATAAATTTTTATCCGGATCCCCCTTCACCTTCCACGAGCAGTATTTTTCCAGATTTATCCTGGAACAGAAGGCAAGGGAATTCATGCTCTTAGAGTAGAGGGCGATGAACGTAGCCAAGTATGAGGCTAAGTTCACCGAATTATTGAGATTTGCTCCACATCTGATCGCGACTGAAGATCTGCGGGTCAGAAAATTTGAGATGGGGTTGAAGGCGT
Organism: Tetracentron sinense; assembly: GCA_015143295.1. NCBI lineage: Eukaryota > Viridiplantae > Streptophyta > Magnoliopsida > Trochodendrales > Trochodendraceae > Tetracentron > Tetracentron sinense. The sequence continues at coordinate 6,304,736 of CM026553.1, read as the reverse complement.
TCATCCGTGATAGGGTGTCTATCCTCTAAGTAGAATCCTGGAGGGAGATAGTGGGAAAGGCGAAGATTGCCGAGAAGAATGCAGAGGAGTTTATCAGGAGGAGGGATAGTGGCTTTGGGAGGAGCATGTCCCCGGGTTAGTCTAGTGGTTTGGCACAAGCTACGAGGGTTACGCCTCTGGCTTCCGCCGTATTGCAGGAATTCAAGGAGTGCGCCGTATGTGGTCGCCGGCACAAGACTGGGGATTGCCAAAGATTATTGGATGGATGCTTCCACTGTGGTGAGGTTGGTCATTGCCCACGCAAGTAGTCACAGACGGGGCCATAGGGAGTCCGACCTCCAGGCAGGCAGACTTCGCTTCTAGGGTCTTCATCTCAGGCCTCCAGATCCTTGCCGTTCACCCAGCAACCTCATCAGGCAAATCAAGGCAAGATATTTGCCATGACCGATCGAGACGCACAGGCATCTAATGATGTTGTGCAAGGTACGCGCAAGTTAAAATTGTTAAGGTTTTAGTGTTGCCATGATGTATTGTATGTATAAGTGCTATGTAGTGCTTATTGCTATGGGTGTATAAATATGTATTATGTATGTAGTTATTTATAAGTTGGGTAATTATAATTCACAGGATCGTTGCTAGTAAATGAGTGTTTAGCACGGCTGTTGATCGACACGGGATCCACTATTCATTCATCTCGCCTAGTTTTGCCAAAGGCTTTACGTTTGAGCCAAGTAAGCTACCTCGGGAGTTGTCCATTTTGACTCCACTGGGTAAGTCTATTGAGGTAGATAAAGTGTATTTGGGCAGTGTTGTGCAAGTTATGCAGCATGAGTTACCAGTTGACCTGATCATTCTGGGATTTCAGGATTGGGATTTCAATGTTATCCTAGGTATGGATTGGCTCTCAGCTCACCATGGACACGTGGCGTGTTTTGAGAAGGTGGTGAACTTTGAACCTACTAGGATGAAGCTGTTTTATTTCAGGGGACTTCAAAAGAGAGACATTGCTCGCTTTGCAGCTCTCAGTCTCGCGATTGTAGAGGTACGAGACTCCACATCCATTCCGATTGTGTGTGAATATATGGATGTTTTTTCAGAAACCTTACCGGGATTACCTCCTGATCAGGCAATCGAGTTTGCATTTGAGCTAGCTCCAGGCACGGCTCCAATTTCTAGGGCTCCGAATAGGATGGCCCCTATCGAGCTTAAAGAGTTAAAGGAGCAGTTGGAAGAATTGCAAGGCCTTGGCTTCATCCGGCCAAGTGTCTCACCTTGGGGAGCTCCGGTGCTCTTCGTGAAGAAGAAAGATGGGTCGATGCGGATGTGCATTGACTACAGGCAGCTAAACAAGGTCACTATCAAGAATTGTTATCCATTGCCTCGAATAGACGACTTGTATGACCAGTTGAAGGGTGCAAAGTTCTTGTCAAAGATTGACCTTCGATCTAGGTATCATCAGTTGAAGATCAAGGAAGAAAACATTCCGAAGACGGCATTCAGAACTCAATATGGTTACCAAAAATTTTTGGTTATGCCTTTTGGTCTAACTAATGTGCCGGCTGCATTTATGGATCTGATGAACCGGGAGTTCAGATTGTCTCTTGATCAGTGTGTGATCGTATTCGTCGATGATATTCTGGTGTACTCCAAAACATGGGATGATCACACGAGAGATCTCTGCCTGGCATTACAGACCCTTCGAGAGCATAGCCTATTGCCAAGTTGAGCAAGTGCGAGTTCTGGATGGACAAGGTGTCGTTTCTTGGTCATGTGGTGTCTGCCGAGGGTATCTCAGCCGACCCTGCGAAGATTGAGGCAGTAATGAACTGGGAAAGGTCGAAGAGTGTTACCGAGATCCATAGTTTTCTTAGCCTGGCAGGATACTACAGGAGGTTCATGGAAGCTTAGCGGCCCCGCTTACCTACCTCACGCGGAAGAACGCGAAGTTCACTTGGAGTGACAAGTGTGAGGCAAGCTTCTTGGAATTGAAGAAGAGGTTTACCACGACCCCTATTCTCACGGTTCCGTTCCAGAGCGGTGGCTTCGAAGTTTATAGTGATGCTTCACTTGTCGGACTTGGGTGCATTCTTATGCAGCATAAGTAGATGGTTGCCTATGCTTCCCGCCAGTTGAAGAAGCATGAGCAGAACTACCCCGCACACGATCTAGAGCTTGCTGCCGTCGTCTTTGCACTGAAGATTTGGCGTCACTACCTCTATGGGGAAGAGTTTGTGGTGTTCACGGATCACAAGAGCTTGAAGTATCTCTTCTTAGAGAAGGAGTTGAATATGAGGCAACATCGATGGATGAAGTTCATGAAGGACTATGATTGTTCTATTCAGTACCATCCGGGTAAGGCGAACATAGTAGCCGATGCTCTTAGCAGGAAGCCTTACGGGGTTATGGCTCATATGAGGATCCAAGATTGGAAGTTATTGAAAGATATGTGTAACCTAGACACTACCCTCAGGCATGCTACCTACGGGCCGATGATGTCAAACATCTCAGTTAGACTGCATATCTTGGACCGGATCAAGGAGTTACAGAATTCGGATGTTGAGTTGCTTGCTTACTGAGATAAGTCGGTTAGTAGTGGCCATTGGAGTTTGCTTTAAATGGTGATGGTGCAATCATATTCAAAGGCAGGTTATGTGTTCCCACCGACGCAGTGTTAAGGGGTGAGATCTTGGATGAGGCTCATCGATCCAAGTACATGGTACATTCGGGAGGTACTAAGATGTACCAGAATCTCAAGAGGCACTACTGGTGGCAAAATATGAAAAGGAAAGTTGCAGAATATGTTTCTAGATGTTTTGTGTGCCAGAAGGTGAAGGCCTAGCATCAGAGGCCAGCAGGTCTTTTACCATCCCTCCCTATTCCAGAATGGAAATAGCAGAATATCTCGATGGACTTTATAGTTGGGTTGCCAAGGACGGCAAGGGGCTCCGACGCTATCTGGGTCATAGTTGATCGATTGACAAAGTTTGCGCACTTTCTTCCGTACCGGACTACTTTTAGTTCGAATCAGTTGGTAACCTTATATGTTAAGGAGGTGGTCCGTCTACATGTGGTGTCGGTTTCCATCGTGTCTGATCGAGATGCTAGATTTAGTTCCAGGTTCTGGAAAACTTTTCAGAATGCTATGGGTTCTCGATTAGATTTTAGCACCGTCTTTCATCCTCAAGTCGATGGGCAGACTGAACGGGTGAATTAGATTGTAGAGGATATGCTATGAGCTTGTATTTTGGACTTTTAGGGCAGTTGGGAGGAACACTTGCTATTGGTTGAGTTCGTCTTCAACAACAGTTACCAGGCGAGCATTCAAATGGCATCTTTTGAAGCTTTATATGGTCACAGTTGTAGATCTCCTCTATACTGGGATGAAGTTGGTGAGAGGAAGGTACTGGGTCCTAAATTGATCGAGCGGACCGTAGAAAGGGTCAAAATCATCAGGGAATGATTGAAAACTGCTCAGGATAGGCAGAAGAACTATGCGGACACTCGCCGCAGAGATTTAGAATTCCAAGTTAGGGATCGGGTCTTTGTGAAGATTTGCCGAGCCAGGAATCATGAGGTTCGGGAAGAAAGAAAAGCTCAACCCTAGGTGCGTGGGGCCATTTTATATCATCACTAGGGTTGGTGAGGTTGCTTACAGGGTAACCCTACCGTCTCACATGGTAGCAGTCCATAATGTATTCCACATTTCCATGCTCAGGAAATACATTCTGGATCCGTCCCACGTCATTGCTCTTGATCCCATAGAGATTCAAGAGGATCTCACTTTGGTTAAGCAACCAGCTAAGATCTTGGATCATTGAGATCAAGTCTTGCGCACCAAGACTATCCCGTTAGTCCTTGTGAAATGGCAGCACCATTCTGCAAAAGAGGCTATTTGGGAGCATGAAGCTGAAGTGAGGGAAAAGTACCCTCATTTGTTTTCTTGATGTTTTGATTACGTAATTGTTCATTTTTGTTCTTTTGGTGTCATTCCAATTTTGAGGATGAAATTCTTGTAAGGGGGCAGGATGTAGAACCCCGAATCTTCATTTCACTAAGTAGTAAATAGTGTTCAAGTGTAGTCTTGTACACTAACGGGTTTATGCTAATGAAAATGTTTGGATATATGGTGTACATGTGTTGATGGGTATACATAGCCTAAAGGAGTGTGTTTTGAGTGTATAAGGTATTGGAATTGGATTGGAGACAGTCCAAGTAGTGTAAAAAAGGTTTTGCAGCAAAACAAGGGAGCACCAATCGCTTGGTAATAACACCGATCGATCGGTCAGCTACCGATCGCTCGGTAGCTGTCGACTGGTCAAAGATTTTGTATGGGGAGAAATTTCAGAGAGGGTGTTTTTAACCGATCTCTTGGTCGAAACCACCGATTGCTCAGTAAGCCACCGATTGCTCGGTCCTGACCACCGATCGATCGGTTACAAGCAGATTTTCTTCATTAAGGGTGTTTGAGTCTTTAACCATCACCCTTTTGCCTATAAAAGGTTCAGCTCGTGCCTTAGGGTTTCAGAAACCCTTGAGGCAAATTTTTGAGAAAATTTGAGAGGAAGGAGGAAGGAGAAAGCTAAGGTTTGCTCAAAGCTTGGTGAAGAAGATCAAATCTTCCCTTCTTTGATGTTTTTCAACAAGGAACTCGAAGTTCTCACTTGTTCCAAGCATTTGGAATCGAATCCGTCGATTTCACTAGTGTAGATACATTCTACTACCAATCTTGTGATAATACTAGTTACCACATGATGTTCTTCTCATCCTGTACTATAGATCTTGATTTGATATGGTGTGTAATGTTGTTTCTAATATTTGGATGTAAACTACCACTATTATGCGCTCTATGTGTTTTGTTTAATGCCTCTAAGGGCTTTTGTGTTTAAATATGCTATTACTCTCATATGTTCGCATATCTCACATGAACCGGGGTTTTTTTTTCATGGATTTCTCAAAGTTCTAGAAAGGGTTTTTAAGTAAGGGACTCACACGATGATTTTTAAGAAACTCCATGATATTGTCTAAGATCGGTTCACAAGATCCAAGGATCATATTAAACTCACTAGAACACTATGATAATGTCTAAGAACGAGGTACAAGCTCTAAGGATCACAAATGTAATTACTCTAAGATCTCTATCGATCATAAATGACTCTAAGGAACTCTACGAACTTAACACAACTCAAAGAACTCACAAGGCTATGATTATCACATGAGTCACACGGTTTTGGTTTTCAAATTTCATCATACGTACTATTTCACGGTTTCTATGCTTTGATGGGTTTTAAGGATTTCACTCTTCATGTCTCGCATGCTTCTATGATATTATTGCTTTATTGTTAGTAGTATGTATACGCTAAGTATTCCACGCTCAACCGTACATTTTGATTGTCGACAAGTGCTCGGGTTCCTTTCGACTTGTGTGGTTCGGAGCCTTGGGTAGAGGAAGAATACTATGACCCAGAGCCTTCTATGGACCACTACCAGGATGATAGATTGTTAGATAGGCATCACGACTTTGAATTCTGTTGACTACGATAGTTAGAAAGATATGATATTTTATTGAGAGTGGGACTTGTCCACTCCACATTTTGGATATATATACATATGTATTCTATCGGTTCAAACTTGAACTAATCGATAGGAGTAATTATTGTAAGTTGCTTCCACTATGTTTCACAAATCGTTTCCGCTATGTATATCTTGTGTACTCTGACTTGTTGTTACGTGTGCCTTATGTATCATATGGGTATGATATAGCGGTCACGAGCTAAAGTATCCCTAACTCCTAGGGGGTATTTTGGGTCGCGACATGTAAAATTTCTAAAAACATGGAACATCTCCATTCATGGCATTACATCACAATAATCTTGGCTTTTAAGCATATTCCATCACATCATACCCACATTACATTTCTTTTATAGATAATAACCCTAAAATAGATTTATCATTGACCTTGAGAAAATCCCCGAATTTAGAACCTTTATTTATGGGTTGAATCATAGCAAATCATCTATTAGAGTGTAATTGCGAATCATAATCAAAACTATACATTCAATTCTCTTTTTATTCATTGTATCATAACAAAGCTAGGTAGTAAGGTGTACTTATCTCTTAAATTGGAGAAAAGCATGAGAAAGCTGAAAGTATGCCACTTTTAAATTTTAGAAAAACAGTTCTTGGGGGGCATACATCGAATCCCAAAATCTGACTAAGATTCTAATTGATTTTAATTCAATGAGAGTAAAAATCACAATCACCTTTGCGACTTTGAAATTGTTAAGTCAATTCCACGATAGAATGCTAGACCGGCAAAACATCACAAGCGTAAAGTCTCCTTTGCAATCCACACAGACCTTCTTTTTCTTTAAAGCTTTCTCTAATGGAAGCTAATGGACCTTCCAAAAATCCAGCTCTAGAAATCTTTAATAAAAGATCCAATCTTTATCCTTCAACATGGGTTCTTGATCTCTTCTTGATACTCAAAGCAAGAACACAAGATAACAAGAATAAAGGGGGAAGAGGGCTGACCGCACACCCTAGAAAGGAGAGGGGAGGGCGTGAGATTGAGGGGAGAGGGAAGTTTCCAAAAATCTGGAATTTTTGAAGTGTAGTTTCATGTTGGACGTCCACCCTTTAAATAGATCCATAATGGATCTTATCCTTATCATAATCCAATTATGATTCCCTCAATTAGTTTCCTATTTGGTTTCTCCATAATTAATTAGGATTAATCAAAATAGAAACTAATCTTATCCATTAATGTCCAACTAATCCTATCCTTATCCTAATCCCATTAGGATTCCTTGATTAGCAAGAAATTAATAGAATCCCGAACAAATAGGGAATCTTTAATTAGTAACTAACTAACTAACTAACAAACCTTATCTAATAAGGTGTTTATTAATTAGAAACTAATTAAAAGACAAACAATAAAGCAATCTCCATGGAGTGGGCGTCCCACCCTAGGTGGGTCCCACTCCCACACGTCCCCATGGTTTCCAAACCCATTTTGGTCACTTTATTATTCTTTTAAACTATTCCCCAATGGGTCCTACCCATTTGGTTTTTCACATTTAATGTGATTCCATCTTTTAGAGCTTCACTATACCATATAGTGATTTCTTAGAGAAATTAATTAATTTAATAAATCATTAAATTAAATACTTTAAGAAAGTCCTTGTGTGTGGGATCTAAAGGGATCTCTTATTTCCGGTTGTGGGACCAAGTACTCAACCTTTTAGTTAAAGTATTGTTACTAGGAAACACATTTCCTACACTCCATTAGGATTATAGAATTTTATCTATATCCCTGGACTTCCACCAATCACAATTAATGTCCATTAACACAATGTGATTAACCTCCAGAAAATAGAGAATTACTTGCAAGTATTTCTATCTCAAGATTTGTTTACAGATCAGTCGCTCCACTTCCAATATTGTTATAAGCTTACAGGATAATATCTAATACTGTCTTTAATCCCTGGCTTATATTGAGAACCCATTCTCTTTGATACTTTTAGTCAAACTTGGACTTGCAAAACATTTTAAAAATTCTTTAAAAGAAATAATAATTATTATTACCTTTCTTTTATACAGAAAATAAATTCCTCGATAAAACCATTTCATCGATAAATATCAGCGCTGGGTTTTTCAAGTCCGGTTTTGACAAGTATCAAATCAATATTATTTACTCTATAAGAGTAGTGGAATCCTTATCGAGCGTACACACACTTCTTCCAGTACAGCGTACATAACCCAACGAGCCCGTATTTAGTCCGGTGTGTTGGACATTGATGATTGGCTACATCAAAGCTACATAGGCAAATACTAGAGAAGATATCGACTTCTCAAGTTAAGGACAATCTGTCAAATGGACTACCCTAAATATAAAGACAGTATATTTCTAAGGGTATCCACTGAGCGATCCAGTTACAATATAAGTACTTCTTACTTATATCCACATCTTAGTCAAGAGACCCTTCTCTCAGTGATTGAGATTCATCACTCCATCATATGGAACTAAGAATGTGTAAGTTATTAGGAATACATTGTCCAAATGTATCCTGATTAACTGAGAACAATTTTAGGTCTACAAGGAACCGGAAAAACCATATCTCCTTAGCAATTAGTAGTGTCATCCAATGAGATACTTTCGATATATATTACCCAATGTAGAGGACAATGTGTGAATGTAAAATATGCATTTATTGATTTAAAAATAGATAAATATAATTTCAGAATGGCTTTGTGGGCATACATGTCTAATAATCTCCCACTTGCACTCAAAGCCAATCTCCTATGTATCTAACACCCATCAACTCTAGATGTTTCTCAAACACCTTCTGAGGTAGTGCTTTAGTAAATGGGTCCGCCATGCTATCTGCTGACGCAATCTTGGATAACAGAATGTCTCCACTCTTGACAATGTCTCGAATCAAATGGAATCTCCTTTCAATGTGCTTAGTCTTCTGATGTGCTCTAGGCTCTATGGCTTGAGTTACAGCACCACTATTACCGCAATAAAGTGTGATAAGAGATTCAATCGAGGAGACAACACCAAGTTCATGAATGAGCTTCTTTATTCACACTGCTTCCTTTGTAGCATCACATGCAACAACATATTCAGCTTCAGTTGTTGAGTCAGCAGTTGTTGATTGCTTGCAACTCCTCCAACTAAATGCTCATTTCCCAAGAGTAAAGACAAATCCTGAGGTAGACTTTCTATCATCAACATCTACCTGAAAATCTGAATCTGTGTATCCTACAACAGTCAAATCTTCTCCACTATAAACCAAACAATGGTGCATTATCCTCCTCAAATACTTGAAACTGTGCTTAACTGTTGTCCAATGCTCAAGACCCGGATTTGATTGATATCTACTCACGATACTCACTGCGTGACAAATATCAGGTCTTGTGCACAACATAGCATACATGAGACTTCCCACTGCAGATGCATATGGGATATGACTCATCTGCTCTCTTTCATCATCAGTTTTTGGAGACTTTGATTTGGAGAGACTAATTCCATGTCTACAGGGTAAAAACCCTTTCTTGGAATTTTTCATGCTATATTTACGCAAGATCTTGTCAATGTAATTGACTTGGGACAATCCCAGCATCCTTTTCTTTCGATCTCAAAACAATTTAAGACCAAGAATATAGGAAGCTTCACCGAGGTCTTTCATTGCAAAGTTACATGACAACCAAATTTTAAACATTGATAACATTCCTACATCATTCCCAATGAGTAGAATATCATCTACATAAAGAACTAGGAAAGTTATTGCACTCCCACTGACCTTCTTGTACACACATGCCTCATCTATGTTTTGTTGAAAACCAAACGATTTGATTGATTCATCAAAACGGATATTCCAACTCCGAGAAGCTTGCTTAAGGCCATAAATAGATTTTATCAATTTGCAGACTTTATTATTTTGGCCATGGAGTTCAAAACCTTTGAGCTGGTCCATATAAATATCCTCTTGAAGGTTTCCATTCAAGAATGCGGTTTTGACATCCATCTGCCATATCTTATAATCATAAAAGGTTGCAATTGATAACAGAATTCTGATGGACTTTAGCATTGCTACTGGTGAAAAGGTTTCCTCATAGTTGATACCAGCTCTTTGACTATACCCTTTCGCCATAAGTCTTGCTTTAAAGGTCTCTACCTTTCCATCGGATCCACGTTTCCTCTTATAAATCCATTTGCACCCAATAGGTCTAATTCCCTCAGGCTTTTCAACCAGGGTCTAGACACCATTCGAGTACATGGAGTCCATTTCAGATTCCATGGCCCTTTTCCAATTATCAGAATCAATATCGCATATTGCTTCTTGATAAGTGTAAGGATCATCGTCTAAGGAATCCGATTCCATAGATTATACCTCATGCTGATAAGACAATCTATCTGGAGGTCGACTGATCCTTGTACTTCACCTAGGCTGTTGTGTATTTAAAGGTTCAGTTAAGATGGGATTAACCATTGTCACTTTATCTTGAATTTGCTCCTCAAAATCAATTCTAAATCCATCTTTTCTATTAAGGATCGTATACTCTTCTAGAAAAATGGCATTCCTGCTCACAAACACCTTTTGTTCGCTAGGATTATAGAAATAATATCCATGAGTTTCTTTTGGGTATCCTATGAATAGACACTTCTTAGTCCTACTTTCCAACTTGTCGAAATTCTGCTTTCGTACATGAACAGGACAACCCCATACTCTGACATGCTTTAAACTAGGCTTTCACCCCATCCATAGCTCAATTGGAGTTTTGGAAACAGACTTAGAAGGTACCCTATTCAATAGATAGATTACAGTCTCTAATGCATATCCCCAAAAAGATATTGGCAAATCAGTATTATTCATCATTGAACGAACCATATCCAATAGGGTTCGATTTCTTCTTTTTGAAACACCATTAAGCTGGGGTGTTCCTGGGGGAGTCCATTGGGATAAAATTCCATTATCTCTAAGATAATCCATGAACTCATTCGAGAGGTACTCTCCTCCTCGGTCAGATCTGAGAGTTTTAATGCATTTACCTGATTGCTTTTCTACTTCATTCCGGAATTCTTTGAACTTTTCAAAAGATTCCGACTTGTGTTTCATTAGATATATGTAACCATATCTTGAAAGAATGTAATGAAGTAGACAAAGCCACCTCTGGCTGAATGATTCATGGGGGCACATACATCAGTGTGAATTAATTCCAATATACTTGTGGCTCTCATAGGTTTGCCTGTAAATGACCTTTTGGTCATTTTACCTTGCAAACAAGGTTCACAAGTTGGATAAGGTTCAACATGTAAATGGTTTAAAAGACCATCCTTTACCAATCTATTGAGCCTATCCAAATTGATATGGCCTAATCCGAGATGCCATAAGTATGTTGGATTCACAAATTCTCTACCTCTTTTCTGAGGTGTCACACTTGTAGACTCTTTATCCTCAATGTTATTTACAAAATTTATTATAGGATCAAGATAATAAAGACCATTAGACAATGTGCTAGAAACAATAAAACTATTATTGTATTTGATAACTACATTAGTATCAAAATGCACTTAATAACCATTAACGATTAAACTAGAAACATAAATCAAATTTCTGTGCATATCTGGCACATATAAGCAGTCTTTTAAAACCAAAATCCTATTAAATGAAAATTCTAAAATATAAGTCCCGATGGCAATCGCAGCAACATTTGCTTTCGTTCCCATCCTTATTTTGACTTCCCCATCACTGAGCTTTCTGCTCTCCTAAAACCCCTGTAATATATTACAAATATGTGAGGTAGATCCACTATCTACACCCCAAGAGTTTGAGGAACCAATAATAAAATTGGATTCAATGATGAAAGAATCTGATATACCTTCCAAAGGCTTGTCCTTGAGGGATGCTAAGTAAACCTTGCAATTCCTCTTCTAGTGACCTGGTTTCTTGCAATAGAAACAGACATTTTGATTCTTTTCCTTGTCTTTCTTCTCAGAAGCTTTCTTATTCTTATTCTTGCCTTTGAGGAACCTGGAGAAATTGGACTTCTTCTTTGTCTGGCCTATGCCCTTAGGCCTGGGCCTTGAAGGTCCAACTCCTTCTGCCACATTTGCATAGAGCTTAGTACGCTTCATAAGGTCCTCAGCTCCTTGCAACATGTTTAGGAGCTCTGGGAGAGATGTCTCCAATTTGTTCATGCTAAAATTCAACACAAAAGCAGAAAAGGATTCTGGGAGAGAGTTTAGGATCGCATCCGTTTGACTCTGTTGATCAAGATCAACTCCAAGGGTCAAGAGTTCATTAATGAACCCCATCATCTTGACAACATGTTCCCGGACTGGGCTACCATCAGACATCTTGGTCCCCATCAGTCCTTTCATTGCCAACTGCCTAGCAGTTCTGTTCTGTTCCCCAAACATCTCCCTGAGATTAGTCAATATGTCCTTAGCTGTAGCAAAACCCTCGTGCTGTTATTCAAGGACATTTAACATGGATGCAAGCATGTAGCATTTGGCCAAACTATTTGACTCATGCCACTTTGAGGCTTTCTCAACTGCCTCAGGGGTTTGAATTGCCTCATCAAATTTCGGATGGTCGGATGTGAGGACCTAAGCTATCTTCTGAGAGATAAGCACAAGATCAAGGTTTCTTTTCCAGTCCACAAAATTTGGACCAGTCAACCGATTCTCTTCTAGAATCTTGGAAAGAGGATTCATGGTTTATATCTACACAATAAAATAAGTATAAATTATCACATTTATTTTCACACATATATTCATCGGATTTTTGGGATTTTAAAATATGATGATCCTCTCATCTTTCTTCAAATTTCATAATTCCCATCAGTATATGAAATTAGGGAATAAACCTTTTATTCCAGATGAGTATTGGGATCCTCATATTACACATGTAATCTTCCATTTTAGGATAGTACCACACATGCACTACAAGGTGGATAGTAACCATCCATCACTGAGCATCTCATACATAACTCCTTATGTAAATCAGTGATTCCCAATTTTCTTGCGACCTCCAAGGATAACATGACTGTCACTGTTTCAGCCGCCATGTTTCCTTGTTTAAGTGAAACTCATTATTCTCGTTCGTCATATGATCAAGGCTGTGCCCCCATTTTAGTTGACACTCCTTATCAGGCCATACACAAACTTATCTACAATAGAAATTGTCGCGACCCAAGACCCACCCTAGGAGTTAGAGTGAACTTTGGACGACTAATCATGGCTTACATGACTTGCTTGACAAACAACCTGCAAAAACCCACAGAGCATATACAATAGAGAATATAAACAGTGGAAACATACTCCAACATAGCACAGCGGAAGTCTAAACAACCTCTATGTATATACGCATCCAAGTTTACACAAAAGGAATCCAAAAGAAAGTGCGGACAGACCCGCCAAAATACATGAAGGTATATCTCTCATCTCACCCACAGCTATTCACTCAGAATCTACAACCACCTAATGGTAACCCTCTATTGGAGGTTCCTCCAAAGGCTCCTCGACGTACTCCTCCTCCACACATGGACCAGGAGCACAAACATCAAATGGAGCGGCAGCTCCCTCATAACCTGCCGACATAAGAAGTACGGCTGAGCATGGAATACTCAGCGGGTACTAAATACTAACCAACAATTATAGCATAACAATGGCAATACATAATCAGGAGCAATTCATATATGTCAGACAGAAGCAATTCATATCATACAAGGAAGTAAAGCAATTTATAATCATGCTTGTATTTCGTAGAAACCGATAAAACCTCTTGAAAACATCGTGCACTTGACTTGGCTTGAAATGTCTTTTCGTACTTGAAAGCTTGTCTTGTCTATCTTGCTTGTGTCGTACGTGTCATGTCATGCATGTCATGCGTGCTTGCTTGTGATCATGTGACTTGTGAGATACACTTGTGAGCTATCCTTGTAAGATGCGCTTGAGAGATGCCTTGAGAGGGAAGGGAGACCCTTCTTTATGCAATGCACTTGCGAGGGAAGGGAGACCCTTCTTCATGATATGTATGTACTTGCGAGGGAAGGGAGGCCCTTCTTCATGATATGCACTTGTGAGTGAGGGGAGACCCCTCGTGTAATGTTGGTTCTTGTCTTCTTGTGAAAAGCGAGGTAAAACATATCATAGGATATGTCCCACCTCTAACCATGTTCTTGAAAACCTCGATAAATCATGTCATGCATGCCGTGCTCATGGGAACCGTGTACATACTTGCATTTAAATTTAAATATGACATTTGGGTAATTTCCCGATACATATAACATCAATGATTGAGCAATGTAATATTCATATCATTTAGGGAAAGCAAGAAAACACACTATCATAGGCACTAGCAATATTCAGAATTTATTAGGCATGCATTTCCTAAATTACAACTCACTTTATTCACCTTGGCATTTTCATCAAACATGTTATGTTCATTATCGATTTACCCTACAACATGCTTTTCTAGATGGGTTTTTCTCAAATCATACTTGTATGTTCATTATTGGAACAATGCCCTCCCTAATATAATCATCACAACACAACCATTGGCATCCAGTCGCCCATTCCATCTCCATTCGCCATTCACAACCATCCATCTCATAACACGTGTAATAAAGGAAAATAAAGAGAAATAAAGGGGAAAGAGGAACTATAACTAGGAGGGTAGTAAGAAGTACTGACCTTGATCAAGTGAGGAAGAAATCCCCTTTCCAAAACGACTGTGTAGCTTCTGCCCTAGCTTGGAGAACGCTCTCCACGAGTGTTTGAGACGAGATCTTGGAGAAAACCCGGACTGGGAGTGATCTAGGGTCTCAAAACCCTTTGATTTCTCTCCAAAATGGAAACCCTAGGTTTAGGAATCGCACTTTCTTCTCTTCTTATCTCCCAATCTCTCTAAGCGTCGAAATGAAGCCTTAAAGGCTCGGGTTAAACTCTTAAGGTAAGAGTGAACCGACCAAAAGACCATAACACCCTTACTGAAGTTTCTGCAAACACACGAACACCCAACACGTTGTGCTGTGAACAGTGCCGAACACGTTGAACAGTGCCGAACACGTTGTGCTGTGAACTGTGCCGAACACGTTGTGCTGTGAACTGTGCCGAACACGTTGTGCTGTGAACAGTGCTGAACACGTTGTGCTATGAACAGTGCTAAACACGTTGTCCGTTGTGTTATGTACAACGTGCCCGACGTGCTGCACAACGTACCCGTAGTAACTGTACAACGTACCCGTTGTAGCTGCACAACGTACCCGTTGTTGCTGTACAACGTACCCGTTGTTGTTATACAACGTACCCGTTGTTGTTGTACAACGGATGCACAACGTATACGTTATCAGAGCACGAGCTACGTTCTCAGAGTACGTTGTCTATGCCTTATCAGAGCACGACCTAGCGCCTTCCGAGCTACGTCCTTAGCGCATAACCGATCTACGATTGCTTGCAGACCCAGACTGTTTTGGCCATATCTTTTGACTCGTTCGTCCGATTTTGATGATTCAACTTGCGTTGGGTTCGTACTTCGAAAAGGAACATTTCTAACGTTTCAGAATTTCCAATTTCCAGCTTATTTATTAATTATGCCTCTTTAAAGGCAAAATGAAAACGAAAGTGCCATGTATTAATCATGAAAAAGTCTGGGGCTCTACATCCTCCCCTCCTTACAAAAATTTCGTCCTCGAAATTTGGACGGGACATGCATTACAGAATCAAAACAAAAATACAAGGCACATGTACAAAACCTATACAAAACTCATACAATTAATTCTGGGTAATTTGCTTTGACTTCAGCTTCACGCTCCCATGTAGCTTCTTCCCGAGCATGGTGTTGCCATTGCACCAGAACCAAAGGGATTGTTTTGTTGCGAAGCACCTGATCTCTCCGATCCAAAATCTAAACCGGCTTTTCAATCAAGGTGAGGTCCTCTCAAATCTCCAACGGTTCCAAGTCCATGACATGCGAAGGATCCGCAATGTACCTCCGAAGCATAGACACATGGAAGACGTTGTGAACTGCGGCCATGTGAGGTGGGAGAGCTACCCTGTAAGCAACCTCACCAACTCGTGTGATAATCTCAAAAGGCCCAACATACCGAGGACTGAGCTTGCCTCGCCTTCCAAATCTCATGATCCCTTTGCTAGGAGATACTTTCACAAAAACTTGATCCCCTACTTGAAATTCCAAGTCCCTACGGCGCGTGTCCGCATAACTTTTCTGGCGCTCTTGAACGGCTTTTAATCGATCCCGAATGATCTTAACTGTGTTTGCAGTTTGCTCAATCAATTCTGGACCAAGTAATTTCCTTTCTCCTACCTCATCCCAATAGAGAGGAGACCTACAACTTCGCCCATACAAGGCCTGAAATGGTGCCATTTGGATAATTACCGGATAGCTGTTATTGTAGGCGAATTCAACCAAAGGCAAGTGCTCTTCCCAACTGCCTCTGAAATCCAACATACAAGCCCGAAGCATGTCTTCAATGACTTGGTTCACTCTCTCAGTTTGTCCATCCGTCTGTGGATGAAAAGCGGTGCTGAAATCAAGTCGGGAACCCATAGCCTCCTGGAAGCTTTTTCAGAATCGTGATGTGAATCTTGGATCCCGATTTGACACAATACTAACGGGCACTCCGTGCAACCTCACCACTTCCTTGATGTACAAAGCGGCTAACTGACTAGAGTTGAAGGTAGTACGGTAGGGTAAGAAGTGAGCAGACTTCGTTAAACGATCCACTACTACCCATATCGCATCTGAGCCCCTTGCCGTCTTTGGCAAGCCAACTATGAAATCCATGGATATGTTCTCCCATTTCCACTCGGGAATCGGAAGGGACTGTAATAGACCGGGGGGTCGCATGTGTTCTGCTTTCATCTGTTGGCACACTAAGCACCGTGCCACATATTCAGCAACATCCCTCTTCATATTCCGCCACCAAAAGTGACTCTTGAGGTTCCGGTACATCTTTGTACCCCCTGGATGTACTGTGTACTTCGAACGGTGTGCTTCATCCAAAATCTCTCTCCGAAGATTTGCATTGGCTGGAACACACAGCCTTCCCTTGAATGTGATAGCACCTCGGCTAGTGAGAGAGAAGTCCTCACTACCCTTAGCAACTTCCTTGTCCCGATAATCCAACAATTCAGCATCCGTGGCTTGGTATTCTTGGATCAAATCTATAATGTATGGCCGAACCGTGACATTTGCCAAGATAGGACTACGGACAGAGTTATTCACACTGATGTCCAGATTTTCCAAATCTTCTAGTAGCTTCCATTCTTGGACCAACATGTTTGCTAACAACCCCTGAGGTCTTCTACTCAAAGCATCTGCCACAACATTTGCTTTACCCGGGTGGTATTGAATGGTACAATCATAGTCTTTCAAAAATTCCATCCAACGCCGTTGCCTTAGATTCAGCTCCTTTTGGGAAAAGAGATACTTGAGGCTCTTGTGATCAGTGAACACATAAAACTCCACCCCATAAAGGTAATGACGCCAAATCTTAAGTGCAAACACGACCGCCGCAAGCTCCAAGTCGTGCGTGGGATAATTCTTCTCATGCTCCTTCAACTGCCTTGATGCATAGGCAATGACCTTCTTGTGCTGCATGAGTACGCACCCAACTCCAACGTGTGAGGCATCACTATACACCTCATACCCATAAGGTCCGGATGGCACAGTAAGGACAGGGGCTGTAGTAAGCCTCTTCTTCAGTTCCGTGAAACTGGTCTCGCACTTATCACTCCATACAAACTTGGCGTTCTTCCTTGTCAAGTAAGTGAGCGGTGCCGCAAGGCTAGAGAAACCCTCTACAAATCTCCTGTAGTAGCCTGCCAATCCAAGGAAACTACGTATCTCTGTGACACTTTTGGGCCTCGCCCAACTCATGACTGCATCTATCTTCTTTGGATCAACCGAGATGCCTTCTACAGAAACAACGTGGCCTAGGAATGCCACCTCTTCCAACCAAAACTCACACTTGCTAAGTTTGGCGTATAGCTTGTGTTCCCTTAGCATTTCCAAAGCAAGGCATAGGTCGCGTGTGTGATCTTCCCGTGTCTGGGAATAGACCAAAATGTCATCAACAAATACAATCACGCACCTATCAAGATACGGCCGGAACACCCGGTTCATCAAATCCATAAAGGCTACCGGCGCGTTTGTGAGACCAAAAGGCATTACCAAGAACTCGTAGTGTCCGTATCAAGTCCGGAAAACCGTTTTGGGAATATCTTCCGCCTTAATCTTCAACTGGTGATAGCCCGATCGAAGATCTATCTTTGAGAAAAATCTCGCTCCCTTCAACTGATCGAACAAGTCATCAATCCTAGGCAAGGGCTACCTATTCTTTATAGTGACTTTGTTCAATTGCCGGTAATCGACACACATCCGCATCGAGCCATCTTTCTTCTTAACAAACAACACCGGGGCACCCCACGGTGAGACACTTGGTCGAATGAAGCCAAGGCCTTGCAATTCCTCCAACTAAGTCTTCAACTCCTTGAGTTCAATAGGGGCCATTCTATATGGAGCCCTGAAAACAGGAGCTGTGCCTGGTGCAAGCTCGATCACAAACTCAATCTCCCTATCTGGAGGCAATCCCGGCAACTCCTCTGGAAATACATCCAGGAATCCACTCACAACCGGAATAGTTGATGAGTCCTTTGCCTCGGGGTTAGCTAAGCTCAACGCCGTAAAACGAGCAATATCTCTACTTTTCAACCCACGAAAGTGAAATGGTTTTCCTTCTACCGGCTTGAAGAGTACCATTTTCTCGAAGCAAGCTACATGCCCATGATGTGCTACTAACCAATCCATTCCCAATATAACATCAAAGTCTTGGAATCCAAGGACGATGAGATCAACCGCCAACTCGTGGCTTCCAACTTGGACCCCACTATTTCTATACACATTATCTGCCAACACTGTTTTGCCGAGAGGAGTCGAAATGGCTAACTCCGGTTCTAGCTGAGTAGGCTCCACAGGAAAAGCCTTCTGAAAAACCCGGTGAGACAAACGAATAAGTAGACCCGGTATCAATCAACACTCGAGCCAAACACTCATTGACTAGTAGGGTTCCTGAAATTTTAGCTAGTTACGTCAATTCAAGCATCAACAGTGTATACACATAGGTATATATATATATAGCATACCAAGTACGTACACAAGGAATAAAACATAACATAACGATCACGAATAAAGAAATAACTCCAAACGCATACCTTGCACCACATCGTCAGATGCAAGTGCATCACCCTCTGTCAAGGCAAAAACACGCCCCTGGTTCACCTAGCGAGACTGAGGTGTAGACCGGGTAGTCTGGGATGACGCCTGATATGATCCTGCTGGGTGTGCTGGGGGCCTAATCCCCTGAGACTGGCCTGGTAAATGCCGACTGGGGCAATCCCTGATCATATGGCCCTGGCTACCACAATGAAAGCATCCACCCGATGCCCTTCGGCAATCTCCTGCCGGGTGCCTTCGGCCGCACGAAGTGCAGACCTCGTGTGTATAAGTCGGAGGGGCCGGAGGTGGAGGATACCTCATCGTCTGAGGTGCAACAGGCCGTGGGGCCGGAAGAGCCTGAGGTCGCGGTGCCTGAGGCACATACTGCCGGGGAGCTGGAGGTGCATAAGTTGGCCTCATCGGTGGCGTTGGCCATGTATACTGATAAGGGCCGGTACGAGTCCGCCTCTCTAGAGGTGCTGAACTACTGGATTGGCCTCTTGCCAACTCCCTCTTCTTGGACACCGCCTCAGAATTTGCCTCGATCAATAAGGCTTTGTCTACCACTTCCGGATAAGTAGCGTGCCTGAAAGCCGATACTTTCTCCATAATAACATCCTTGAGCCCTTGCTCAAATCTCCTCACCTTCCTTGCCTTAGTAGCCACCATGTGAGGCGCAAATCTAGAGAGCTCCGAGAACTTAGCTTCATATTGCGCTACTGACATCGAACCTTGCTCAAGGTCGATGAATTCTCTCTCTTTCCTTTCCCGCGCTCCGATTGGAAAGTACTTCTTATAAAAAGTGTCCTTGAACTCCTCTCAAGTCCAAGGTTGACCTGACCCTGCATGGTCAAATGTCGCATCCTCAATGCGGACAACCACCAATGGTGGGCTTCACCTTCTAGCATGAAGACTGCCCATGCTACTTTCTCTTCCTCTGTAGGAGAGAGCACCGCAAATATCTTCTCCATCTGGAGGATCCATGCCTCCGCAGCAAGAGGGTCCACACTCCCATGGAAGGGTGGAGGCCTCAATCTCCTGAATGCCTCAACTCCAGCGGTACGATGTACTGGAGCTGCGGGCAGTGGAGTAGGTGCCGCCGATGATGGTATAGCCTGCCGAGCTGCCAGTATGGCGAGTGTCTCAGCAATAGAGCCTAAGACCTGGGAGAGGTCCGGCTGCTCATCCTCATCTCTGGAAGAAGATGAAGCTCTGGTGTGTGGTCCACGACCCCGTGTGCCCCGCCTCATGACTAAGGTCCTGAGAACAATAGCACCACATGAGTCTCACTTGAAACCACAACTTATTTCAATGCCATTTCACAATAATTCAATTTGTATTAGTTGTATAATACTAATATACATCACATCCAGTCATCAGAGTATTCATCACATTATACTTATACTTTAGTGTTCTGGCGTATCCAGGACCGTACTTGGTTAAAGCAACCATTTTAGACTAAGACTAAAGTTTAGTCTTAAACTTGGATCAAGACTCTCTTCCGACTTGCTTCCTTCCTAACAAATGCTCTTGTCAAGCCGTGGTATAAGATTCTAAGTGACCCTAGAGACCTA
The DNA here is from genome assembly GCA_015143295.1 of Tetracentron sinense. Taxonomy (NCBI): domain Eukaryota; kingdom Viridiplantae; phylum Streptophyta; class Magnoliopsida; order Trochodendrales; family Trochodendraceae; genus Tetracentron; species Tetracentron sinense. Next base: position 6,284,413 of record CM026553.1, on the reverse strand, counting down.
AAGCCTAAGCTCTGATACCACTTCTGTCGCGACCCAAGACCCACCCTAGGAGTTAGAGTGAACTTTGGACGACTAATCATGGCTTACATGACTTGCTTGACAAACAACCTGCAAAAACCCACAGAGCATATACAATAGAGGATATAAACAGCGGAAACATACTCCAACATAGCACAGCGGAAGTCTAAACAACCTCTATGTATATACGCATCCAAGTTTACACAAAAGGAATCCAAAAGAAAGTGCGGACAGACCCGCCAAAATACATGAAGGTATATCTCTCATCTCACCCACAGCTGTTCACTCAAAATCTACAACCACCTAATGGTAACCCTCTACTGGAGGTTCCTCCAAAGGCTCCTCGACATACTCCTCCTCCACCCATGGACCAGGAGCACAAACATCAAATGGAGCGGCAGCTCCCTCATAACCTGCCGACATAAGAAGTACGGCTGAGCATGGAATACTCAGCGGGTACTAAATACTAACCAACAATTATAGCATAACAATGGCAATACATAATCAGGAGCAATTCATATATGTCAGACAGAAGCAATTTATATCATACAAGGAAGTAAAGCAATTTATAACCATGCTTGTATTTCGTAGAAACCGATAAAACCTCTTGAAAACATCGTGCACTAGACTTGGCTTGAAATGTCTTTTCGTACTTGAAAGCTTGTCTTGTCTATCTTGCTTGTGTCGTACGTGTCATGTCATGCATGTCATGCGTGCTTGCTTGTGATCATGTGACTTGTGAGATACACTTGTGAGCTATCCTTGTGAGATGCGCTTGAGAGATGCCTTGAGAGGGAAGGGAGACCCTTCTTTATGCAATGCACTTGCGAGGGAAGGGAGACCCTTCTTCATGATATGTATGTACTTGTGAGGGAAGGGAGGCCCTTCTTCATGATATGCACTTGTGAGTGAGGGGAGACCCCTCGTGTAATGTTGGTTCTTGTCTTCTTGTGAAAAGCGAGGTAAAACATATCATAGGATATGTCCCACCTCTAACCATGTTCTTGAAAACCTCGATAAATCATGTCATGCATGCCGTGCTCGTGGGAACCGTGTACATACTTGCATTTAAATTTAAATATGACATTTGGGTAATTTCCCGATACATATAACATCAATGATTGAGCAATGTAATATTCATATCATTTAGGGAAAGCAAGAAAACACACTATCATAGGCCCTAGCAATATTCAAAATTTATTAGGCATGCATTTCCTAAATTACAACTCACTTTATTCACCTTGGCATTTCATCAAACATGTTATGTTCATTATCGATTTACCCTACAACATGCTTTTCTAGATGGGTTTTTCTCAAATCATACTTGTATGTTCATTATTGGAACAATGCCCTCCCCATTATAATCATCACAACACAACCATTGGCATCCAGTCGCCCATTCCATCTCCATTCGCCATTCAGAACCATCCATCTCATAACACGTGTAATAAAGGAAAATAAAGAGAAATAAAGGGGAAAGAGGAACTATAACTAGGAGGGTAGTAAGAAGTACCGACCTTGATCAAGTGAGGAAGAAATCCCCTTTCCAAAACGACTGTGTACCTTCTGCCCTAGCTTGGAGAACGCTCTCCACGAGTGCTTGAGCCGAGATCTTAGAGAAAACCCAGACTGGGAGTGATCTAGGGTCTCAAAACCCTTTGATTTCTCTCCAAAATGGAAACCCTAGGTTTAGGAATCGCCCTTTCTTCTCTTCTTATCTCCCAATCTCTCTAAGTGTCGAAATGAAGCCCTAAAGGCTCGGGTTAAACTCTTAAGGTAAGAGTGAACCGACCAAAAGACCATAACACCCTTACTGAAGTTTCTGCAAACACACGAACACCCAACACGTTGTGCTGTGAACAGTGCCGAACACGTTGTGCTGTGAACAGTGCTGAACACGTTGTGCTGTGAACAGTGCTGAACACGTTGTGCTGTGAACAGTGCCGAACACGTTGTGCTGTGAACAGTGCCGAACACGTTGTGCTGTGAACAGTGCTGAACACGTTGTGCTGTGAACAGTGCCGAACACGTTGTGCTGTGAACAGTGCTGAACACGTTGTGCTGTGAACTGTGCTGAACACGTTGTGCTGTGAACAGTGCCGAACACGTTGTGCTGTGAACAGTGCTGAACACGTTGTGCTGTGAACAGTGCTAAACACGTTGTCCGTTGTGTTATGTACAACGTGCCCGACGTGCTGCACAACGTACCCGTAGTAACTGTACAACGTACCCGTTGTAGCTGCACAACGTACCCGTTGTTGCTGCACAACGTACCCGTTGTTGCTGTACAACGTACCCGTTGTTGTTGTACAACGTACCCGTTGTTGTTGTACAACGGATGCACAACGTATACGTTATCAGAGCTCGAGCTACGTTCTCAGAGTACGTTGTCTGTGCCTTATCAGAGCACGACCTAGCGCCTTCCGAGCTACGTCCTTAGCGCATAACCGATCTACGATTGCCTGCAGACCCAGACTGTTTTGGCCATATCTTTTGACTCGTTCGTCCGATTTTGACGATTCAACTTGCGTTGGGTTCGTACTTCGAAAAGGAACATTTCTAACATTTAAGAATTTCCAATTTCCTCCTTATTTATTAATTATACCTCTTTAAAGGAAAAATGACAACAAAAGTGCCATGTATTAAGCATGAAAAAGTCTGGGGCTCTACAGAAATAAGTCTCTAGGAGTTTAATTTAGGCTGAATTATGTCAATACCTTTTGGCAAGACAAGACTCAGGCTAATTAATTCCTAGTCTTATTGATAATGGAAGGCTTTAGGATTAATAATCCAATTTATTATCACTTAATATTTTTCTTAAAGGGAATAATATTAATGTAGCACCCCGGACTTTTTCATCCTTAATGAATAGCACCCTCGTAGCTAATTGGCCATTTTTGTAGTCTAATTAATAAATAATTGAGAAATCAGAAATTCCGAAACGTCAGAAATGTTCGTTTTCGAAAGACGGATCCAACGCAAGTTGAATCATCGAAATCCGACGAGCGAGTCAAAAGATATGGTCAAAACAGTCCAAACATACAGAGCACCGATCGCTCGGTCCAGTCAGCGATCGATCGGTCCATAACCGATCGATCGGTAGCTATCGCACGGTCAGAAATTTTGTATGGGGAAATTTTCCAGAGAGCGAGTTTCTGACCGGTCGATCGCTCAATAACACCGATCGCTCGGTAGGCAACCGATCGATCGGTCATAAGCACCGATCGCTCGGTCTATCGAGTTTTTTGCAGAATTTTTAGTAAGGGCGTTTTCGTCTTTTGGGTGTTAACCCTTACCCATAAGGGCTTGCCCGAGCCTTTAGGGCTTCATTCACCTCACTTAGAAGGTTTTTGAGAGAGACGAAGAGAAGAGAAGGGGGATTTACATCTAGGGTTTTCCACTTGAGAGAATCAAGGGTTTTAGAACCCTAGAACCGTTCTAAAGGCTTGGATTCTCCAAATCCAACCTCAAGCTCGTGTGGAGTACCTCTTCCAAGCTAGGGCAGCATTTCTACATCATCCTCAAGGATTTTTCTTTCCCTTTTCAAGGTTAGTACACTCTTCCTAGTTACTTTGGTAATAACCTAGGATCTTTTCTAAGTAAATATGTGTTAGATCTTTCCCATTGCTCTCTTGTGTTGGTATGTGCTAAATCCCTAAAACAAAAAAACAAGATAATACAAACAAATGGTGGAATGTATGAATGGATGAGGAGTGGAGGCAATTGGATGCCATGTTGTGATGTGTTGAATGATGGGAAAAATGGTGGAAGGGCATATTACGCATAATGAACACACCCCAAGTGTTTGATGAAATGTTCGAATGAGAAAATATGAAATAACTAAAGGTAAAAAGGTTGAATACCACATGTTTGATAGAATGCATGAATAAACTAAGATTTGAAAGAATGAGTCACATAACTGTTCCCCATTTGGCAAGTTGTATGCATGTGTTATTTCGCTTCTTAAATTCTCATGTGAGTTGGAAATTGTTAAAATGCTATATGTCATCATAATTTCACGATTGCTATGCACGAGCACTTATGTAGATGGAGGATATTGTCAAGGAGGTTGGTAGCCCAGGATTATGCGGGTGCTAACCTCTGGCTCATAAGAAACGTATTGCATTGTCAAGGGGGTTGGTAGCCCAGGGATCATGCGGGTGCTAACCCCTGGCTCATAAGAAAGGACTCGGAAATGTTGCACTGTCAAGGAGGTTGGTAGCCCCGGTTAAGGGTGCTAACCTCTGGCTCATAAGAAAGGAAATGATATTGTCAAGGAGGTTGGTAGCCCCGGTTAAGGGTGCTAACCTCTGGCTCATAAGTAAGGTATCGTACTGTCAAGGAGGCTGGTAGCCCAGGGATATGCGGGTGCTAGCCTCTGGCTCATAAGAAGTGTATTGTACTGTCAAGGGGGTTGGTAGCCCAGGGATCATGCGGGTGCTAACCCTTGGCTCATAAGAAAGGTATTGTACTGTCAAGCAGGTTGGTAGCCCAGGGATATGCGGGTGCTAACCTCTGGCTCATAAGAGATATTAAAAGGACAACTCAAAGAGAAATTGTATGATGCATAGACATGTTTTAGTTTCATAATAATTATGACTTGATAAAATGTTTATGTATGTGGTTGCTAGAAATGATTATGAACTATACTCCTCCCATTACTTGTATATGATGTTGTTCGTTATTACCATTGTTAGTTAGGGGCTTGTACTCTCTGAGTATTCCATGCTCAGCCGTACTTTCATGTCGGCAGGTACCCGAGTCCCTCTCGACATTTGTGATCCGGGTCCTTGGATAGAGGAGGACTATGGCGAGGAGGAACCTTATGAGGATCTAGTAGTCAAGCCTCAGGCGGAGGCGAGAGACTTAGACCATTGGCCCCACGGGGATGACTATTGAGCGAGACAAAGTTGTATTTTGTCTTTTGTATTTTGTTAGGTGGGTCTGTCCACCTTAGACTTAGACGTGTTTTGTATTTATGTTAACTTGGAATACTACAGTTTGGATCATTATAAAGAAAAGAAAATTTTAGTTTTCGCTTCCGCAAATTATGTTTAGCTTCCGCGCTCTGATTATCATTGTTTATTTCCTTATTTATCTTGTTCATTACAAGATGGTTTGGCAGGTTTGTATAGTCCACCTAAAGTATCCCTAAACTCCTAGGGGGTATTTTGGGGCGTGACAGAGGTGGTATCAGAGCTCTAGGCATTAGAGTCCCTAGGGTCGCTTAGTTCTAGATACCATAATTGAACAAGGCATTAGGTGTAGGAAAGAGTTGTATTCCAAGTATAGACTAACAAGTTAGTCTTAGTCAAAATAGGTTGAACTTCAACCAAACTTAGAATCCTACGCTAGGAACACGACATGTATGTTATGATATGATGTTGTATACCATGTGTGCTTAAATTGTATTGTGCTTATTAAATATGTCTGATGAATATGTATTAAGTGAATTGCGAAATTGTATTAAATGCGTATCCAAGTTAGACTCATGTGGTACTGTCGTTCTCAGGATCACATCATGAGACGCGGTGCTCGGGGTCGCGGATACAATACGAGGGGAAGTGGAAGTGATGCCCCTTCCGGTGACGAACAACCCGATTTTGCCCAAGCTTTTGCATCTATAGCCGAGACCTTGGCTATGTTAGCAGCAAGGCCGGTTGCCGTTACTCCTTCTACGCCTCCGCCACCTCCGGCACACCATGCTTCAGGATTGGAGGCATTTAGGAGATTGCGTCCTCCTACCTTCTTCGGTACTACTGACCCCATGGTCGCCGAGGCATGGGTGATGCAATTGGAAAAGATTTTTAGAGCGCTCCACTGCACGGATGAACAGAGAGTGGACTGGGCCACCTTCGTGATGGAAGGTGCGGCCGAGCATTGGTGGAGAGCCGCACAGAGACAGAGGGAGTCCACCAGGGCGGGGGAGCCGTGGACATGGCCGGAATTTTTGGATGTCTTCTATAAGCAGTATTTTCCAGCAGCTGTCAAAGAACAGAAGGAGATTGAATTCATGACTCTTGAACAAGGAGAGTTGAGTGTGGCCGATTATGAGGCTACCTTCGTGGAGTTGTCGAGATTCGCACCTCACCTAATTGCATCGGAGCATATGCGAGTCAGGAAATTTGAGCGGGGATTGAAACCCTCCATTAGAGACAGGGTCTCGATGTTCCAGGTGGCTACCTGGGGAGAGGTTGTGAGCAAGGCGAAGCTTGCCGAGAAGAATTCGGAAGAATTCTTCAAGAGAAGGGATGTGGCTCGAGGCCAATCGAGTAGTTCGGGGTCAGCAGAGAAGAGGGCTAGGGCAGCCCCATATCAGGCATCCAAGCCAATACGGTCACAGAGGCCTCCCTTGACATCACAGGTATCTCGACCTACCACTACACCGGTACCTCGTCCCACACTTTCACAGGCCACCCAATATGTTCCACCTTCATCCTCATCGGCATTTGAGGAGTGCTCCTATTGTGGTCGGAGTCACCGGATTGGTGAATGTCGGAGGATTTCCGGTGGGTGCTTTCACTGTGGAGATGTGAACCACATGGTCAGGGATTGCCCACGCAGGCAGCTGCAGCCTATCCAACCCCAAGGGAGTAGGCCCCCAGTTCGTCAGGATTCCCAGCCGGGATCCTCACAGGCTTCTGCGTCTAGGCCTTCACGACCCACGTTATCCACTCCACCGCCTCGTAGGGCAAACCGGGGTCAGGTTTTTGCCTTATCGGAACGGGATGCACGTGCATCTGACGATGTCGTGCAAGGTACGCTATCATGCTAAAGTTTCGAGTTGTAATTGGCTGTTATTATGTAATGTGATTGCTTATATGTATGACATGCTACCTATACTTATGTGTTATTGCATGAAATCTATTAACGTGAATTTAATTAATCACACAGGCGCGTTATTAGTGAATGAATGTCTAGCTCGAGTGTTGATCGACACAGGATCCACTCATTCCTTTGTATCGCCTAGCTTTGCGAAAGGATTTCCAACCAAGTCCAGTCAGTTGAAGCATGAATTAACCATCTCCACACCGCTCGGCAAGTCAGTGGACACGGACCGTATATACAGGGACTGTGTAGTCCAAGTGGGACAGAATGAGTTGTTAGCCGACCTCATCATCCTGGACTTCCAAGACTTAGATTTCGATGTCATACTTGGTATGGATTGGCTATCGGCTCACCACGGACATGTGGCATGTTTCGAGAAGATGGTGAACTTTGAGCCGATGGGAGTTAAGCCATTTCACTTTCGAGGGTTGAGGGAAAGAGACATTGCTCGCCTCGCAGCTTTGAGCTTAGCAAACCCAGAAGCACAAAACTCCTCGGTCATTCCGGTCGTGAGTGAGTTCTTGGATGTGTTTCCGGAGGAACTTCCCGGATTGCCTCCGGATCGGGAGATTGAGTTCGCTATAGAGCTTACTCCAGGCACCGCTCCGATTTCAAGGGCACCATATAGAATGGCCCCAATAGAGCTTGAGGAATTAAAGAAGCAAATTGAGGAGTTACAACAACTTGGTTTCATCCAACCAAGCATGTCACCATGGGGAGCTCCGGTGTGCATAGATTACCGGCAGTTGAACAAGATAACTATTAAGAATCGTTATCCTTTGCCTCGGATAGATGACTTGTTTGACCAACTGAAGGGAGCGAGATTTTTCTCCAAGATTGATCTTAGATCGGGGTATCATCAGTTAAAGATCAAGGCGGCAGATGTTCCGAAGTCGGCTTTCAGGACTCGGTATGGGCACTACGAGTTCCTTGTCATGCCTTTTGGGCTGACGAATGCACCGGCGGCGTTCATGGATTTGATGAACCGGGTGTTCCGATCGTACTTGGATCGATGTGTGATTGTGTTCATAGATGACATTTTGGTGTATTCCCAGACACGGGAAGATCACGCACGAGACCTTCGTCTTGCTCTGGAGATATTGAGAGAGCATAGGCTATACGCTAAGTTAAGCAAGTGTGAATTTTGGTTGGAGAAGGTGGCATTCCTAGGCCACGTAGTGTCGGCCGAGGGTATTTCTGTTGACCCGGCAAAGATAGAGGCAGTTATGATATGGGAGAGACCCAAGAGCGTCACGGAGATACGTAGTTTTCTTGGGTTGGCAGGCTATTATCGGAGATTCGTGGAGGGATTCTCCAGTTTGGCTGCACCTCTCACTTACCTGACAAGAAAGAATGCTAAGTTTAGTTGGAGCGACAGATGCGAAGCGAGCTTCCAAGAGTTGAAGAAACGCCTCACCACGGCCCCCGTCCTTAGTGTGCCATCCGGGAGTGGTGGTTTTGTGGTTTATAGTGATGCCTCGCACGTGGGGTTGGGATGTGTACTTATGCAGCACGGCAAAGTCATTGCTTACGCCTCCAGGCAATTGAAAGAGCATGAGAAGAATTATCCCACTCACGATTTAGAGCTCGCCGCGGTTGTGTTTGCCTTGAAGATTTGGCGACATTATCTCTATGGGGAACAGTTCGACGTATTTACGGACCATAAAAGCTTGAAGTACCTGTTCTCTCAAAAGGAATTGAATTTAAGGCAGAGGAGATGGGTAGAGTTTTTGAAAGACTACGAATGTTCCATTCAATATCATCCGGGCAAGGCGAACGTTGTCGCCGATGCTCTTAGCCGGAAGCCCACTGGACTTTTGGCGCACATGATGCTGAGGGAATGGAGGTTGTTAGAAGATGCATCCAACCTCGACATCAGTTTTAGTCTCCCTACTTTTGGGCCAGTAATGGCTAACATCACAGTTAGGCCATATATCCTAAGCATGACCAGGGAGTTGCAGGGAATGGATGCCGAGCTACTGTCTTACCGAGACCAGTCAGTTAAAAGTGGCAGCAAGGATTTTGCGGTGAGGGATGATGGAATTATCACTTTCAAGGGAAGAGTATGTGTCCCAGCCGATGAGAAGCTTAAGCGAGAAATCTTGTACGAGGCTCACCGGTCTAAGTACACCGTTCACCCCGGGGGTACCAAGATGTATAGGGACTTGAAGAAGCACTTTTGGTGGCGGAACATGAAGCGAGAAATAGCGGGGTACGTGTCCCGATGCTTGGTGTGCCAACAAGTCAAGGCCGAGCACAGGAGACCGGCGGGTCTGTTGCAGTCTCTCCCTATTCCCGAGTGGAAATGGGAACATATCTCTATGGACTTCATCGTGGGGTTGCCAAAGACAGTTAAAAAGACTGATGCGATATGGGTTGTGGTTGACAGACTCACGAAGTCCGCCCATTTCTTACCGTATCGGACTACATTCAACTCAAATCAGTTAGCTGCCTTGTACATCAAAGAGATAGTCCGATTGCACGGAGTGCCAGTGAGCATTGTCTCAGACCGGGATCCAAGGTTCACATCCAGGTTTTGGAGAAGCTTTCAGGATGCCATGGGTTCCAGACTAGACTTTAGCACGGCCTTCCATCCACAGACGGATGGGCAAACCGAGCGAGTGAATCAGATTATTGAAGACATGCTCCGTGCATGTATGCTAGACTTCAAGGGAAGTTGGGAGGATCACCTACCTTTGGTGGAATTCGCCTACAACAATAGTTACCAGGCAAGCATACAGATGGCACCCTTTGAGGCTTTGTACGGAAGGAGTTGTAGATCTCCGTTGTATTGGGATGAAGTGGGAGAAAGAAAAATTTTGGGCCCCGAGTTGATTGAACAAACTGCGGATAGAGTCAAGCTCATCCGGGAAAGGTTGAAGACCGCACAAGACAGACAGAAAGCTATGCCGACAACCGAAGGAGGGATCTTGAATATCGAGTTGGTGACTTCGTTTTTGTCAAGATTTCACCAACCAAGGGGGTTATGAGATTCGGGAAAGAGGCAAGCTTAGCCCGAGATATGTGGGTCCATTCGAGATCATTACTCGAGTTGGTGAGGTAGCTTACCGAGTTGCCCTTGCCCGCTCACATGGCGGCGATCCACAACGTATTTCACATCTCCATGCTTCGGAAGTATATCCCGGATCCTTCTCATGTCATCGAGCTTGATCCGATAGAGATCCGAGAGGACCTCACCCTAGTTGAACAACCGGTGCAGATCCTGGATAGGCGAGATCAAGTCTGCTCAACAAGACCATTCCCTTGGTCTTGGTAAGATGGCAACACCATTCAAGGAGGAACGCTACTTGGGGAACGAGAAGCCGAGTATGAGAAAAGTACCCCATTTATTGTTTAGGCCTGACATTCCCTTGTATTTTGTATAGTTTTACGCATGTATGTATCGTCCAAAATTTCGGGACAAAATTTTTTGTAAGGGGGGAGGATGAGACCCCGGGACTTTTTCCTTAGAATAGCACCATCGTAGAATGGCCATGGTTTGTCCGTCTAATGTAATAAATAAGGGAGAAATGGGGAGAAACGGAAATTCCGAACGTCAGGAAAGTCGTTTTCGAAAGACGGGAGCCAAAGCAATTTGGAATCATCGAAATCCGCAAGCGAGTCAAAAGTTGGTTCAAACCAGTCCCGAATACATGAGCTACGCCGCTCGGTCAGCAGAGATCGATCGCCTACCGATCGATCGGTGGAGCTAAGCCACGGTCAGAAATTTTGTATGGGGAAATTTCCAGAGAGGCGAGTTGGGAACGGTGTGATCGGTGAATAACACCGATCGCTCGGTAGGCAACTATCGATCGGTCATAAGCCACCGATCGCTCGGTTCTATCGATGTTTTTTGCAGATATTAGTAAGGGCGTTTGTCTTTTGGGTGTAACCATTACCCAGAAGGGCTGCCCGAGCCTTAGCCATCACATCATTAGACGATTGTGAAGACAGAGGAAGAAGAGGAAGGAAGGGGTTGCATTACATATAGGGCTTTTCCACTTGAGATGCATCAAGGGTTTAGAACCCTAGAACCGTTTAAGGCGGATTCCCAAAATCCAACTCAAGCTCGTGGGGGTACCTCTGCAAGCAGGCAGCGTTTCGACATCATTCTCAAGATTCTGTTCACTTTCACGTTAGTACACTTTCCTAGTACTTGGTAAAACATAGGTCTTTTCTAAGTAAATATGGGTAGATCTTTCCCATGCTCGCTGTGGTGGTAGTGCTAACCTAAAACAAAAAAACAAGATAATACCAAACAAAATGGGAATGGATGATATGGATGAGGAGTGGTGGCAATGGCGGCCAGTTGTGAGATGTGTGATGAGGGAAAAATGGTTGGAAGGGCGAATACGCTAATGAAACCACACCCACGGGTTTGAGAAAATGCGAATGAGAAATTGAAATAATAAACAAAGTAAAAAGGTGAGACCACAGTTGAAGAATGCATGATAACTAGATTTGAAAAGAATGAGTCACTAATATAGTCCCCATTGGCAAGTGTATGCCCGTGTTAGTGCGATTCTTAAATTATATGTTGAGTGGAAATTGTAAAAGCGATTCTGGTGAATCATAATTTACGATGCTATGCACGGCCTTAGTAGATGGAGGATATTGTCAAGGAGTTGGTTCTATAGCCCGGATTATGCGGTGCTAACCTCGGGATCATAAGAAAAGTCATTGCAGGCACGCGGGGTGGGAGCCTAGGGGATCATGCGGGTCTAAACCCCGGGCTCAGAGAAAGGACTCGGAAATGTTGCACTGTCAAGGAGGTTGGTATCCCGGTAAGGGTGCTAACCTCGGGATCTAAGAAAGGATCATTTTTGTAAAGGAGTGGTGAGGCCCGGGTAAGGGTGCTAAACTCTGGCTCATAAGTAAGGTATCGTACTGTACAGGAGGGCTGGTAGCACAGGGATATAGCGGGGGGCTAGCTCGGTCATAAGAAGTGTATGGTCTGCAAGGGGGTTGTAGCCCAGGAACATGGGGTGCAACCCGGGCTAAAGAAGGTAGTACGTCAAGGAGTTGGTAGCGCGAGGGATACGGGGGCTACCTTCTGGCTCAAGAGATATTAAAAGGACAACCTCAAAGAGAAAGTATGATGCATAGACATGTTAGTTTATAATAATTATGACTTTTGATAAAACGTTAGTAGGTGGTTGCTAGAAATGATTATTGAACTATACCCCCCTTACTGTATATGAGTTGTCGTTACCCGTAGGTTAGTATGGATTGTTTCGCTGGTATTCCGCTCAGCGTACTTCATGCGGCAGGTAACCCGATTCCTCCGAAATTGTGATCCGGGGTCCTTGGATAGAGGAGGACTATGCTAGGAGTGCCTTATAGGATTAGTAGTCGAGCTCCTGCTTATGCGCGAGACTTATCTTAGCCCATGGCACTGGGTCTTGCCTCTTTCGCTAGACACAGGTATTCTTTTTTTGAGTTGTGTTTCCCCTTAGATCGATTGTTTTTTTATTTAACTTTT
>CM026553.1:6250245-6271985 GCA_015143295.1 Tetracentron sinense | reverse complement strand
AAGGATCAAGTCGAATGGCAAATCGTGCTGCATGACTTGTACAACACTATCCGGATACACTTTATCTGTCTCAATAGATTTTCCCAATGAGTCGAAATGACAACTCCCTAGGTAGCTTGCTTGGCTCGGACGTAAAGCCTTTGGCAAAGCTTGGTGAACGAACGAGTGAGTGGATCCTGTGTCTATCAACACTCTTGCCAAACATTCATTTACGAGCAACGAACCTGAGAATTTGAATCCTCCCAGTTATAACACAACTATACATATAGATGCAAACATTGTAAAACACCACATAAGATATATATAGATACGAACATATCATGGCAATATTAGAACTTCGACAAAGACTAGTTCGCGCATACCTTGCACAACATCATCAGATGCCTGTGAGTCTCTATCAGTCATGGCAAAGACTCTGCCCTGGTTTGCCTGACGAGGCTGCTGGGTAGGCTGCAAGGATCTAGAGGCCTGAGATGAGACCCCTGAAGTGAATTCTGCCTGCCTGGAGGCCGAACTCCCTGTGATCCAGACCGTGACTGCTTGCGCGGACAATCTCGAATCATATGGCCCATCTCGCCACAGTGGAAGCATCCACCTGACATTCTTCGGCAATCTCCAGTCTTATGCCGACGACCACATTCGGCGCACTCCTCAAATGTCTGCGATGCGGAGGAAGCCGGAGGCATAACCCTCGTAGCTTGCGATGCCGTAGGACGCAGTGCCTGAGGCGCAAAAGAGGGTCTCTGAGCCGACATCGGCTGGGAGAACTGGTACGGTGCAGTCCTAGTCCTTTTCTCTGAAGAACTACTCGACTGACCCCGAGACATGCTCTTCCCGAAACCACTGTCTCTTCTTCTCACAAAGTCTTCCGCATTCTTTTCAGCGATCTTCGCCTTCCCTACTATCTCTCTCCAAGACTCTACCTGGAGAATGGACACCCGATCTCGGATGAAAGCCTTCAAGCCCATCTCAAACTTCCTGACCTGTAGGTCTTCAGTAGCCACCAAGTGCGGAGCAAACCTAGACAACTCGGTGAAACTTAGCCTCATACTCGGCTACGCTCATCGACCCTTGCTCCAAAAGCATAAACTCTCTCGCCTTTTGTTCCCGAATAAACCTGGGAAAGTACTGTTCCCTGAAGGTCACTAAGAACTCCGCCCAAGTCCAGGGCACACCTGCCTTAGCAACATCTCTCTGCCTTTGGGCAGCTCTCCACCAGTGTTCGGCTTCACCTTCCATCACGAAGGAAGCCCATTCTACCCTTTGTTCATCGCTACAACGGAGAGCCCGGAAGGTCTTCTCCAGCTGCATAATCCAAGACTCGGCCACCATGGGGTCCAGAGTGCCATAGAATGTAGGAGGCCGCAGTCTCCTAAAAGCTTCGAGCCCCGCGGTGTGATGCACCGGTGTAGGCACAAGCGTGGACGGTGGGGTAGGCATAGGCCTTGCTGCCAACAATGCCAAAGTCTCGGCTATGGAGTCCATAGCATTTGTGAAATACAACGGTTCCTCTTCTCTCGGAACTTCACTCTCGGCCCTCCGAGTATGGTAACCTCGACCCCGATTGACACGTCTCATGATCTCAAATCCTGAGATAAATTTGGCAAAACATGAGTCTAACTTGGATACCAAACCTCACATATCATATAGCAATTCAATAATCATGAAATGCTATACCGCACATAGTACACATCGAGGTATATATATATCATCATATAATTATACTTTAGAGCCTATACTAGAACCTCGCATAGGACCACATCAATCTCGGATCCTATACTGACCTAAGGATTCACTTGATACCGGTTATGTCGTGGTACCAAGCCTAAGACAACTGAGTCCTTCTGAGTTCTAAGTTCAACTCATAGGAATTACTTCCGCTTAGGCCAAGCCTGAGTGACCTAATTAAGTCTGTCGTTAGACATAACTAGCTCTGATACCAAGTCTGTCGCGACCCAAAATACCCCCTAGAAGTTAAGGATACTTTGACTCGTGACCGCCATATCATACCTCCAGTATGATACATAAGGCACACGTGGAAACCTGTCAGAGTACCTGAATATACATAGCGGAAACGAAATACAATGCACAGCGGAAAATAAAATACTAAACATAGCGGAAGCAAAAAGAATACTCCTATAACTTGGCTCAAGTAAGAACCAACAAACATACATGTGTGAGAAACCCAAAAGTGGAGTGGACAAACCCCACACTCACATAACAAAAGACACAAGTTCTAAGTCGGTCGATCAACAGAAATCGAAGTCACGACTCCTATCTAAAGCACCATCATCATGATAGTGATCCATGGAAGGCTCCGGGTCACGGTACTCTTCCTCAACCCAAGGTTCTTCGCCACACAAATCGAATGGAACCCGAGCACCTGCCGATCATAACAATATCAACTGAGCATGGAATACTCAGTGTATACAAACTAATAACAATAAAGCAGTTAGGCATGGAGCATACGAGACATGGAGAATGAAATCCGTAAAATCCTTAAAGTATGGAAAGCGTGAAAACATATGTGAGATAATATTCGAAACAAAAACTGTAACCGTGTGAGTCAATCGATAATCATAGCCTTATGAGTTCTTGTGAGTTCATGGGGTTACTTAGAGTCATTGTGATCCGTGGAGACATAGAGCATAGAACAATACCGTAGAGCATTTCCATAGAGCATAACCTTAGAGATCTTAGAGCGTTTTATTGTGATCCGTGGAGCTTGTGAGACGATCTTAGAGCATGATCATAGAGTTTCCTTGTGAGCATGGTATGATCCTTAGAGCTTGTGAAACGATCTTAGAGAAATCATAGAGTTACTTAGAATCATTCATTATTCGTCTTTTCGTGAAAACCTTTGTTTGCACCTTAAGAAATCCATGGAAACCATCGGTTCATGCGAGACATGCGAGCATATGCACTTAATAAGAGAAATCATCATATTTAAGCATAGAATCCCTTAGAGGTATTTTATCAAACACTTAGAGTGCATCATAATAGTAATCTTTCATCCAAGTATATAATCACACCTTTTCATACATAGAATCAATACATATAGATAGGGCATATATAAGAAGAATCATATCTAGTAACTAGTAGGATTGCAAGATTGTAGTAGAGTGTATCTACCTTGGTGAAATCAAAGATTTTGATTCCCAAAGGCTTGAACAAGCAATAACCTTGTGTTCTTGGTTGAGAATCACCAAGGGAAGTGGAAGAACCTTGATCTTCCACAAGCTTGATCAACAAGTAGTTCCTCTCCTTCTTCTCTCTCTCAAAACCTCCTAAGGTAGGGCACAGAGGGTTTCTGAAAGCCTAAGGCACGAACTCAGCCTATTTATAGGCAAGGGGTGGTGTTTAAAGTCTTAAACACCCTTAATGAAGAAAAACTACGTATGACCGATCGATCGGTGCTATGGACCGAGCGATCGGAGGCTTACCGGTCGATCGGTGTTATGACCGAGAGATCGGTCAAAAACACACTCTCTGGAATTTTTCCCCATACAAAAAAGTTAACCGTGCGACAGCCATCGAGCGATCGGTAGTGGACCGATCGATCGCAGGTAATGACCGAGCGATCGGTCGACCCCTGTTTTGCTGAAAAACCTTGTTTACACCACTCGAATCTTCCCCAATGCACTTCCAACACTCTTTTATGCTTTCAACACATTCCCTAAGGACATATAGACCCATTGGAACATATACGCCATAATTCCAAACACCTATTTTAACATAAGACTCATAAGTGTACAAAACCACACTTGGGCACTATTCACACACTATTCATTCTTAGTGAAATGGAATTTCGGGGCTCTACACCCTATCTCAGAGTTTCTCACATGCCTCAGTTCGAGATACAAAGGAGGGAGCAGAAGTTGGTGTTGGGTCATCTCGTCCTCCACCGACCACTTTGGATGATCTTGGGAGGATGATGAGAGAGATGCAGATGGATCTCCGGACTCATATTTCATCATGCGAGGAGTTTACTACAGAGGTTCGTGGTAGACTTGGATCTCTCGATGCAGCCGTGCTAGGAGTACAGAGAGATGTTCGAGATTTTCTCGCTTACTATGAGTCACAGCTCACTTCTGATGATGAGCAGGAGTAATAGTTCGTGATGAAAGTTTATCTTAGTCGGGTGCCAGTTTTTATTTTGACATTTTGATGTATTTTGTCTTGGTTGTATTTCTGGATATTATTGACTTGTTATGGATATATACATTTGAATGGTTTAAGCTCATATTTTACTATCTCATCTCATTTCAATGGTTTATGCATTACTTTTCTACTCCACCTTTGGCATTTCGAGCCAAAAAGGGGGAGATTGGTATATAATGTGTTGATAAGATAATATGTTCATGTAATGTGTTGATAGTATTATGGAATGCTAACCTAACCTGTTATGGATTGTGGAATTGTGAATGGTTATACATATGTTCATTGGTTGTGAATGGTTATACATATGTTCATTGGTTGTGAATGGTTATACATATGTTCATTTTTATCCTATATTTTATTTCCCATGCTTCACAGGTTTTTGATTTAGCATGTGCAGGCAAACAGGTTCTAAGTTTGGTAAATCATGACAAGTTAACATGTCAAAAGTCATGTAATTATTTTTGAGTCATGTAAAGGTCAATTTTCCATTTTTGAATCAATTGGGAAAATTTGAACCTAGTATATGAATTAGTCTTGTTTTGTCCCGGAATTGCCAAAGGGGGAGATTGTAAATCCCTAAATAGGTGTTGGCAAATTCCGTGATCATTAGATAGGTCAGTTGAGTCGAGTCGTCGAGTCATGTTTCCCTTGTCAGAAGAGAAGAGCTAAAGCTTAAAGAAGATTGAAGAAAGTGAAGGAAAAAGCTTCTACTCCGGATCTAGACAAGTAATGGACTTAGAGACCCTACCTAGGTTGGATTTGACTTAGATAACCCTAAAAATACCTAGGAGGATATTTTTAAGCCTACCAAAGTTATTTGATCTTAGTTGAATCAAATAAAAATAAAATGAAAATGATTTTGGCAAAAATTCTGTCTCAACCGATCGCTCGGTATTGAGACCGATCGATCGGTGGCTATTGATTGGACCAAATATTTGTATGGGGAAATTTTCTAGAGAGGTGATTTAGAACCGAGCGATCGGTCATTAGAACCGATCGATCCGTTTTGGACCGAGCGATCGGTAGTGAGCACCGATCAATCGGTCCCCGTAAAAAGAATTTTTCTTTTTCTGGATTCTTTTTTTAACCCTATATAAACAACTTTTGAGAGACCTAATTCGTGTCTTTGATATTTTTGAAAGAGTAGAGGTCTGAGAAACTCTTCTAGGGTTTTTCTTATTGCTTTTATTAGATCTTTGTTGATCCCTCCTCTTTCTAAGATCCTAGAGAATGCAAGTATAGATCTAAATCTTTGATCTTGCATTGTGTGATCTCAGATCTGTATGAGATCCCTCTAGGGTTTGAAAATTTACTAAATTGATTCACAACCCTACACCTTGTGTGTGTCCGATGTTTGATCCGGAGCCTTCGTGGAAGGAGATCGATCGTGTGTGATCGTGGATTTGAAGTCGCTTGAAAAGATTTGGTCGGTGTGGAACCGAAGCTGCTAAGGCAGAGATCGAACCTGCTGGTTCGTGGAAATCAAGAGTAAGAGTCTATACCTAGGAACGTCGTTTCTATTTTGGTAAGGTCTTGTCTTGTACTTGATATCTTTTTATAGTGAAGTTTATTGCTGGACAAGGTCCCGTGGTTTTTTCCCGTTAGGGTTTTCCACGTAAAAATCTTCTGTGTTTGATTTGTGTGGATTGTCTGATTGAATTAATCATTGATTTCTAAACATATTAATTGAAAAATTAAAATTGGTTAGAAATTATTAGATAGACCTATTCACCCCCCCTCTAGGTCTTAGAGATCATTGATCTGGATAAATTTCAGAAATTATAGAAGAAAGAAGGGGAGAAGCTAGGGTTTCTATTGGATGATCAAGGTGGAACTTGGAATCCTTCTTCAAGCTTGGATCTCATCTCCTCAAGCTTTTGTTAGACATGTATGCCCACAAAGCCATTCCGAAATTATATTTATCTATTTTTTAAATCAATAAATGCATATTTTACATTCACACATTGTCTTCTACATTGGGTAATATATATCGAAAGTATCTCATTGGATGAGATTACTTTGTCCCTTAGGTAACATTGTAGGAAAACCATCCAATTAGTTGATAACTAATTGCTAAGGAGATATGGTTTTTCCGGTTCCTTGTAGACCTAAAATTGTTCTAAGTTAATCAGGATACATTTGGACAATGTATTCCTAATAACTTACACATTGTTAGTTCCATATGATGGAGTGATGAATCTCAATCACTGAGAGAAGGGTCTCTTGACTAAGATGTGGATCTAAGTAAGAAGTACTTATATTGTAACTGGATCGCTCAGTGGATACCCTTAGAAATATACTGTCTTTATATTTAGGGTAGTCCATTTGACAGATTGTCCTTAACCTGAGAGGTAGACATCTTCTCTAGTATTTGCCTATGTAGCTTTGATGTAGCCAATCGTCAATGTCCAACACACCGGACTAAATACGAGCTCGTTGGGTTATGTACGCTGTACTGGAAGAAGTGTGTGTACACTCGATAAGGATTCCACTAAATAATATTGAGTTGATACTTGTCAAAACCGGACTTGAAAAACTCAGTGCTGGTATTTATCGATGAAATGGTTTTATCGAGGAATTTATTTTCTGTATAAAAGAAATGTAATAATAATTATTATTTCTTTTAAAGAATTTTTAAAATGTTTTGCAAGTCCAAGTTTGACTAAAAGTATCAAAGAGAATGGGTTCTCAATATAAGCCAGGGATTAAAGACAGTATTAGATATTGTCCCGTAAACTTATAACAATATTGGAAGTGGAGGGACTGATCTGTAAACAAATCTTGAGATAGAAATACTTGCAAGTAATTCTCTATTTTCTAGAGGTTAATCACATTGTGTTAATGGACATTAATTGTGATTGGTGGAAGTCCAGAGATACAGATAAAATTCTATAATCCTAATGGAGTGTAGGAAAGGTGTTTCCTAGTAACAATACTTTAACTAAAAGGTTGAGTACTTGGTCCCACAACCGGAAATAAGAGATCCCTTTAGATCCCACACACAAGGACTTTCTTAAAGTATTTAATTTAATGATTTATTAAATTAATTAATTTCTCTAAGAAATCACTATATGGTAAAGTGAAGCTCTAAAAGGTGGAATCACATTAAATGTGAAAAACCAAATGGGTAGGACCCATTGGGGAATAGTTTAAAAGAATAATAAAGTGACCAAAATAGGTTTGCAACCCATAGGGACGTGTGGGACGCCCACTCCATGGAGATTGCTTTATTGTTTGTCTTTTAATTTGTTTATAATTAATAAACACCTTTTATTAGATAAGGTTTGTTAGTTAGTTAGTTAGTTACTAATTAAAGATTCCCTATTTGTTAGGGATTCTATTAATTTCCTGCTACTCAAGGAATCCTAATGGGATTAGGATAAGAATAGGATTAGTTGGACATTAATGGATAAGATTAGTTTCTATTTTGATTAATCTTAATTAATTATGGAGAAACCAAATAGGAAAATAATTGAGGGAATCATAATTGGATTATGATAAGGATAAGATCCATTATGGATCTATTTAAAGGGTGGACGTCCAACATGGAACTACACTTCAAAAATTCCAGATTTTTGGAAACTTCCCTCTCCCCTCAATCTCACGCCCGCCCCTCTCCTTTCTAGGGTGTACGGTTAGCCCCCTTCCCCCTTTATTCTTGTTATCTTGTGTTCTTAATTTGAGTATCAAGAAGAGATCAAGAACCCATGTTAAAGGATAAAGATTGGATCTTTTATTAAAGATTTCTAGAGCTGGATTTTTGGAAGGGCCATTAGCTTCCATTAGAGAAAGCTTTAAAGAAAAAGAAGGTTTGTGTGGATTGCGAAAGAGACTTGACGCTTGTGAAGTTTTGTCGGTCTAGTATTCTATCGTGGAATTGACTTAACAATTTCAAAGTCGCAAAGGTGATTGTGATTGTTACTCTCATTGAATTAGAATCAATTAGAATTAGTCAAATCTTGGGATTCGATGTATGCCCCCCAAGAACTGTTTTTCTAAAATTAAAAAGAGGCATACTTTCAGTGGTATCAGAGCCTTGGCTATGTTTCTCTTTGATTTTAGGGCATAAACAATTTTTATTAGATCATATTACCCTCCCTATAAATTTCGGGCACCCCTAGTGATGAATCTTTATGATTCTTGATCACTTCTTGATTATAAGATAATCATTAGTAGGGCTAAGGGGTTCCCCTGTTATTATTGAGAGAATAAAAATTAAGCTCTACAAATTAGTGTGATACTAATTTTTTGTTTTGGATGATTTCAAAACATCTCTCAATTAATTTAGGGATAGATAGATATAGATAAATAAATTTGGTTAAAGGCCTTAAGGATTTAGAGATCCTTTTTAGTAGTAAATTAAATTGTTTAATTTATTCTGAGAGCCTCGGGCTAGCATAAATAATATATAAAATATTTATCATGATAAATAAATATTATTTTATGTGTTGGATGGGTTCCACAAATCATACCTCCTTCTCTTTCCCCTCCCCTCCCCTTTTTCTTATTTTTAGAATAGGGTTGCTGATTTATGGTGGACTAAATCAACCGAAGGAGATGCCTAGAGAACCATTGCAAGATAGCAAATTGTAGTAGGGCTTTATTTAATTCCCCTGTTGTAATTAAGTAAGGTCGTATGATTTTTGTGAACCCATTGTGAGATTATAGTATGATTATAATTATTATATTATTATTCATGTGATGATTAATAATTTTTCCTTTAGCCTGGAAGCTGTGATAATTGTGATTATCGCTTTTATGATAATTTAGGATAATTGGATTTTACTTTAATTAATGGATTGTGTTTAATTATAAATTATTTATATTTAGACACAATACATTACTAGTACTTATTTAGACGTGGATTTTGTGACCCATGCGGAGATTTTTACGAAAAATCTTTGCATACGAGATTATTGGATAATCTTGTCTGAAAAGACAATAATCGTAGATGGATCACTAAACTGACATCCAATTACCCTAAGGTAATAGGGATGAGTAGGTTTTGTTTATAAGGTGAAATTCCTAATGATCAAAACCCCCTGTGAGGGCTAGTGGGAGTTTATCACTCCTTGATAATCCTATTATCGAAAATTTTCATAATTCATATGATGGATATTTGGATAATGATATGATCATGCCTGTTTAATTGTCACGCCCCAAAATACCCCCTAGGAGTTTAGGGATACTTTAGGTGGACTATACAAACCTGCCAAACCATCCTGTAATGAACAAGATAAATAAGGAAATAAACAATGATAATCAGAGCGCGGAAGCTAAACATAATTTGCGGAAGCGAAAACTAAAATTTTCTTTTCTTTATAATGATCCAAACTGTAGTATTCCAAGTTAACATAAATACAAAACACGTCTAAGTCTAAGGTGGACAGACCCACCTAACAAAATACAAAAGACAAAATACAACTTTGTCTCGCTCAATAGTCATCCCCGTGGGGCCAATGGTCTAAGTCTCTCGCCTCCGCCTGAGGCTCGACTACTAGATCCTCATAAGGTTCCTCCTCGCCATAGTCCTCCTCTATCCAAGGACCCGGATCACAAATGTCGAGAGGGACTCGGGTACCTGCCGACATGAAAGTACGGCTGAGCATGGAATACTCAGCGAGTACAAGCCCCTAACTAACAATGGTAATAACGAACAACATCATATACAAGTAATGGGAGGAGTATAGTTCATAATCATTTCTAGCAACCACATACATAAACATTTTATCAAGTCATAATTATTATGAAACTAAAACATGTCTATGCATCATACAATTTCTCTTTGAGTTGTCCTTTTAATATCTCTTATGAGCCAGAGGTTAGCACCCGCATATCCCTGGGCTACCAACCTCCTTGACAGTACAATACCTTTCTTATGAGCCAGGGGTTAGCACCCGCATGATCCCTGGGCTACCAACCCCCTTGACAGTACAATACACTTCTTATGAGCCAGAGGCTAGCACCCGCATATCCCTGGGCTACCAGCCTCCTTGACAGTACGATACCTTACTTATGAGCCAGAGGTTAGCACCCTTAACCGGGGCTACCAACCTCCTTGACAATATCATTTCCTTTCTTATGAGCCAGAGGTTAGCACCCTTAACCGGGGATACCAACCTCCTTGACAGTGCAACATTTCCGAGTCCTTTCTTATGAGCCAGGGGTTAGCACCCGCATGATCCCTGGGCTACCAACCCCCTTGACAATGCAATACGTTTCTTATGAGCCAGAGGTTAGCACCCGCATAATCCTGGGCTACCAACTTCCTTGACAATATCCTCCATCTACATAAGTGCTCGTGCATAGCAATCGTGAAATTATGATGACATATAGCATTTTAACAATTTCCAACTCACATGAGAATTTAAGAAGCGAAATAACACATGCATACAACTTGCCAAATGGGGAATAGTTATGTGACTCATTCTTTCAAATCTTAGTTTATTCATGCATTCTATCAAACATGTGGTATTCAACCTTTTTACCTTTAGTTATTTCATATTTTCTCATTCGAACATTTCATCAAACACTTGGGGTGTGTTCATTATGCGTAATATGCCCTTCCACCATTTTTCCCATCATTCAACACATCACAACATGGCATCCAATTGCCTCCACTCCTCATCCATTCATACATTCCACCATTTGTTTGTATTATCTTGTTTTTTTGTTTTAGGGATTTAGCACATACCAACACAAGAGAGCAATGGGAAAGATCTAACACATATTTACTTAGAAAAGATCCTAGGTTATTACCAAAGTAACTAGGAAGAGTGTACTAACCTTGAAAAGGGAAAGAAAAATCCTTGAGGATGATGTAGAAACGCTGCCCTAGCTTGGAAGAGGTACTCCACACGAGCTTGAGGTTGGATTTGGAGAATCCAAGCCTTTAGAACGGTTCTAGGGTTCTAAAACCCTTGATTCTCTCAAGTGGAAAACCCTAGATGTAAATCCCCCTTCTCTTCTCTTCTTCTCTCTCAAAAATCTTCTAAGTGAGGTGAATGAAGCCCTAAAGGCTCGGGCAAGCCCTTATGGGTAAGGGTTAACACCCAAAAGACGAAAACGCCCTTACTAAAAATTCTGCAAAAAACTCGATAGACCGAGCGATCGGTGCTTATGACCGATCGATCGGTTGCCTACCGAGCGATCGGTGTTATTAACCGATCGACCGGTCAAAAACTCGCTCTCTGGAAAATTTCCCCATACAAAATTTCTGACCGTGCGATAGCTACCGATCGATCGGTTATGGACCGATCGATCGCTGACTGGACCGAGCGATCGGTGCTCTGTATGTCTGGACTGTTTTGACCATATCTTTTGACTCGCTTGTCGGATTTCGATGATTCAACTTGCGTTGGATCCGTCTTTCGAAAACGAACATTTCTGACGTTTCGGAATTTCCGATTTCTCCCTTATTTATTAATTAGACTACAAAAATGGCCAATTAGCTACGAGGGTGCTATTCATTAAGGATGAAAAAGTCCGGGGTGCTACATTCTCCCCCCCTTACAAAAATTTTGTCCCCGAAATTTGGACGATACATACATGCGTAAAAACTATAACAAAATACAAGGGAATGTCAAGGCCTTAAACAAATAAATGGGGGTACTTTTCTCATACTTCGGCTTCTCGTTCCCAAGTAGCTTCCTCCCTTGAATGGTGTTGCCATCTTACCAAGACCAAGGGAATGGTCTTGTTGAGCAAGACTTGATCTCGCCTATCCAGGATCTGCACCGGTTGTTCAACTAGGGTGAGGTCCTCTCGGATCTCTATCGGATCAAGCTCGATGACATGAGAAGGATCCGGGATATACTTCCGAAGCATGGAGATGTGAAATACGTTGTGGATCGCCGCCATGTGAGCGGGCAAGGCAACTCGGTAAGCTACCTCACCAACTCGAGTAATGATCTCGAATGGACCCACATATCTCGGGCTAAGCTTGCCTCTTTTCCCGAATCTCATAACCCCCTTGGTTGGTGAAATCTTGACAAAAACGAAGTCACCAACTCGATATTCAAGATCCCTCCTTCGGTTGTCGGCATAGCTTTTCTGTCTGTCTTGTGCGGTCTTCAACCTTTCCCGGATGAGCTTGACTCTATCCGCAGTTTGTTCAATCAACTCGGGGCCCAAAATTTTTCTTTCTCCCACTTCATCCCAATACAACGGAGATCTACAACTCCTTCCGTACAAAGCCTCAAAGGGTGCCATCTGTATGCTTGCCTGGTAACTATTGTTGTAGGCGAATTCCACCAAAGGTAGGTGATCCTCCCAACTTCCCTTGAAGTCTAGCATACATGCACGGAGCATGTCTTCAATAATCTGATTCACTCGCTCGGTTTGCCCATCCGTCTGTGGATGGAAGGCCGTGCTAAAGTCTAGTCTGGAACCCATGGCATCCTGAAAGCTTCTCCAAAACCTGGATGTGAACCTTGGATCCCGGTCTGAGACAATGCTCACTGGCACTCCGTGCAATCGGACTATCTCTTTGATGTACAAGGCAGCTAACTGATTTGAGTTGAATGTAGTCCGATACGGTAAGAAATGGGCGGACTTCGTGAGTCTGTCAACCACAACCCATATCGCATCAGTCTTTTTAACTGTCTTTGGCAACCCCACGATGAAGTCCATAGAGATATGTTCCCATTTCCACTCGGGAATAGGGAGAGACTGCAACAGACCCGCCGGTCTCCTGTGCTCGGCCTTGACTTGTTGGCACACCAAGCATCGGGACACGTACCCCGCTATTTCTCGCTTCATGTTCCGCCACCAAAAGTGCTTCTTCAAGTCCCTATACATCTTGGTACCCCCGGGGTGAACGGTGTACTTAGACCGGTGAGCCTCGTACAAGATTTCTCGCTTAAGCTTCTCATCGGCTGGGACACATACTCTTCCCTTGAAAGTGATAATTCCATCATCCCTCACCGCAAAATCCTTGCTGCCACTTTTAACTGACTGGTCTCGGTAAGACAGTAGCTCGGCATCCATTCCCTGCAACTCCCTGGTCATGCTTAGGATATATGGCCTAACTGTGATGTTAGCCATTACTGGCCCAAAAGTAGGGAGACTAAAACTGATGTCGAGGTTGGATGCATCTTCTAACAACCTCCATTCCCTCAGCATCATGTGCGCCAAAAGTCCAGTGGGCTTCCGGCTAAGAGCATCGGCGACAACGTTCGCCTTGCCCGGATGATATTGAATGGAACATTCGTAGTCTTTCAAAAACTCTACCCATCTCCTCTGCCTTAAATTCAATTCCTTTTGAGAGAACAGGTACTTCAAGCTTTTATGGTCCGTAAATACGTCGAACTGTTCCCCATAGAGATAATGTCGCCAAATCTTCAAGGCAAACACAACCGCGGCGAGCTCTAAATCGTGAGTGGGATAATTCTTCTCATGCTCTTTCAATTGCCTGGAGGCGTAAGCAATGACTTTGCCGTGCTGCATAAGTACACATCCCAACCCCACGTGCGAGGCATCACTATAAACCACAAAACCACCACTCCCGGATGGCACACTAAGGACGGGGGCCGTGGTGAGGCGTTTCTTCAACTCTTGGAAGCTCGCTTCGCATCTGTCGCTCCAACTAAACTTAGCATTCTTTCTTGTCAGGTAAGTGAGAGGTGCAGCCAAACTGGAGAATCCCTCCACGAATCTCCGATAATAGCCTGCCAACCCAAGAAAACTACGTATCTCCGTGACGCTCTTGGGTCTCTCCCATATCATAACTGCCTCTATCTTTGCCGGGTCAACAGAAATACCCTCGGCCGACACTACGTGGCCTAGGAATGCCACCTTCTCCAACCAAAATTCACACTTGCTTAACTTAGCGTATAGCCTATGCTCTCTCAATATCTCCAGAGCAAGACGAAGGTCTCGTGCGTGATCTTCCCGTGTCTGGGAATACACCAAAATGTCATCTATGAACACAATCACACATCGATCCAAGTACGATCGGAACACCCGGTTCATCAAATCCATGAACGCCGCCGGTGCATTCGTCAGCCCAAAAGGCATGACAAGGAACTCGTAGTGCCCATACCGAGTCCTGAAAGCCGACTTCGGAACATCTGCCGCCTTGATCTTTAACTGATGATACCCCGATCTAAGATCAATCTTGGAGAAAAATCTCGCTCCCTTCAGTTGGTCAAACAAGTCATCTATCCGAGGCAAAGGATAACGATTCTTAATAGTTATCTTGTTCAACTGCCGGTAATCTATGCACATTCTCATTGACCCGTCTTTCTTTTTCACAAAGAGGACCGGAGCTCCCCATGGTGACACGCTTGGTTGGATGAAACCAAGTTGTTGTAACTCCTCAATTTGCTTCTTTAATTCCTCAAGCTCTATTGGGGCCATTCTATATGGTGCCCTTGAAATCGGAGCGGTGCCTGGAGTAAGCTCTATAGCGAACTCAATCTCCCGATCCGGAGGCAATCCGGGAAGTTCCTCCGGAAACACATCCAAGAACTCACTCACGACCGGAATGACCGAGGAGTTTTGTGCTTCTGGGTTTGCTAAGCTCAAAGCTGCGAGGCGAGCAATGTCTCTTTCCCTCAACCCTCGAAAGTGAAATGGCTTAACTCCCATCGGCTCAAAGTTCACCATCTTCTCGAAACATGCCACATGTCCGTGGTGAGCCGATAGCCAATCCATACCAAGTATGACATCGAAATCCAAGTCTTGGAAGTCCAGGATGATGAGGTCGGCTAACAACTCATTCTGTCCCACTTGGACTACACAGTCCCTGTATATACGGTCCGTGTCCACTGACTTGCCGAGCGGTGTGGAGATGGTTAATTCATGCTTCAACTGACTGGACTTGGTTGGAAATCCTTTCGCAAAGCTAGGCGATACAAAGGAATGAGTGGATCCTGTGTCGATCAACACTCGAGCTAGACATTCATTCACTAATAACGCGCCTGTGTGATTAATTAAATTCACGTTAATAGATTTCATGCAATAACACATAAGTATAGGTAGCATGTCATACATATAAGCAATCACATTACATAATAACAGCCAATTACAACTCGAAACTTTAGCATGATAGCGTACCTTGCACGACATCGTCAGATGCACGTGCATCCCGTTCCGATAAGGCAAAAACCTGACCCCGGTTTGCCCTACGAGGCGGTGGAGTGGATAACGTGGGTCGTGAAGGCCTAGACGCAGAAGCCTGTGAGGATCCCGGCTGGGAATCCTGACGAACTGGGGGCCTACTCCCTTGGGGTTGGATAGGCTGCAGCTGCCTGCGTGGGCAATCCCTGACCATGTGGTTCACATCTCCACAGTGAAAGCACCCACCGGAAATCCTCCGACATTCACCAATCCGGTGACTCCGACCACAATAGGAGCACTCCTCAAATGCCGATGAGGATGAAGGTGGAACATATTGGGTGGCCTGTGAAAGTGTGGGACGAGGTACCGGTGTAGTGGTAGGTCGAGATACCTGTGATGTCAAGGGAGGCCTCTGTGACCGTATTGGCTTGGATGCCTGATATGGGGCTGCCCTAGCCCTCTTCTCTGCTGACCCCGAACTACTCGATTGGCCTCGAGCCACATCCCTTCTCTTGAAGAATTCTTCCGAATTCTTCTCGGCAAGCTTCGCCTTGCTCACAACCTCTCCCCAGGTAGCCACCTGGAACATCGAGACCCTGTCTCTAATGGAGGGTTTCAATCCCCGCTCAAATTTCCTGACTCGCATATGCTCCGATGCAATTAGGTGAGGTGCGAATCTCGACAACTCCACGAAGGTAGCCTCATAATCGGCCACACTCAACTCTCCTTGTTCAAGAGTCATGAATTCAATCTCCTTCTGTTCTTTGACAGCTGCTGGAAAATACTGCTTATAGAAGACATCCAAAAATTCCGGCCATGTCCACGGCTCCCCCGCCCTGGTGGACTCCCTCTGTCTCTGTGCGGCTCTCCACCAATGCTCGGCCGCACCTTCCATCACGAAGGTGGCCCAGTCCACTCTCTGTTCATCCGTGCAGTGGAGCGCTCTAAAAATCTTTTCCAATTGCATCACCCATGCCTCGGCGACCATGGGGTCAGTAGTACCGAAGAAGGTAGGAGGACGCAATCTCCTAAATGCCTCCAATCCTGAAGCATGGTGTGCCGGAGGTGGCGGAGGCGTAGAAGGAGTAACGGCAACCGGCCTTGCTGCTAACATAGCCAAGGTCTCGGCTATAGATGCAAAAGCTTGGGCAAAATCGGGTTGTTCGTCACCGGAAGGGGCATCACTTCCACTTCCCCTCGTATTGTATCCGCGACCCCGAGCACCGCGTCTCATGATGTGATCCTGAGAACGACAGTACCACATGAGTCTAACTTGGATACGCATTTAATACAATTTCGCAATTCACTTAATACATATTCATCAGACATATTTAATAAGCACAATACAATTTAAGCACACATGGTATACAACATCATATCATAACATACATGTCGTGTTCCTAGCGTAGGATTCTAAGTTTGGTTGAAGTTCAACCTATTTTGACTAAGACTAACTTGTTAGTCTATACTTGGAATACAACTCTTTCCTACACCTAATGCCTTGTTCAATTATGGTATCTAGAACTAAGCGACCCTAGGGACTCTAATGCCTAGAGCTCTGATACCACCTCTGTCACGCCCCAAAATACCCCCTAGGAGTTTAGGGATACTTTAGGTGGACTATACAAACCTGCCAAACCATCTTGTAATGAACAAGATAAATAAGGAAATAAACAATGATAATCAGAGCGCGGAAGCTAAACATAATTTGCGGAAGCGAAAACTAAAATTTTCTTTTCTTTATAATGATCCAAACTGTAGTATTCCAAGTTAACATAAATACAAAACACGTCTAAGTCTAAGGTGGACAGACCCACCTAACAAAATACAAAAGACAAAATACAACTTTGTCTCGCTCAATAGTCATCCCCGTGGGGCCAATGGTCTAAGTCTCTCGCCTCCGCCTGAGGCTTGACTACTAGATCCTCATAAGGTTCCTCCTCGCCATAGTCCTCCTCTATCCAAGGACCCGGATCACAAATGTCGAGAGGGACTCGGGTACCTGCCGACATGAAAGTACGGCTGAGCATGGAATACTCAGAGAGTACAAGCCCCT
Organism: Tetracentron sinense; assembly: GCA_015143295.1. Classification (NCBI taxonomy): domain Eukaryota; kingdom Viridiplantae; phylum Streptophyta; class Magnoliopsida; order Trochodendrales; family Trochodendraceae; genus Tetracentron; species Tetracentron sinense. Next base: position 6,254,707 of record CM026553.1, on the reverse strand, counting down.
AACTAACAATGGTAATAACGAACAACATCATATACAAGTAATGGGAGGAGTATAGTTCATAATCATTTCTAGCAACCACATACATAAACATTTTATCAAGTCATAATTATTATGAAACTAAAACATGTCTATGCATCATACAATTTCTCTTTGAGTTGTCCTTTTAATATCTCTTATGAGCCAGAGGTTAGCACCCGCATATCCCTGGGCTACCAACCTGCTTGACAGTACAATACCTTTCTTATGAGCCAAGGGTTAGCACCCGCATGATCCCTGGGCTACCAACCCCCTTGACAGTACAATACACTTCTTATGAGCCAGAGGCTAGCACCCGCATATCCCTGGGCTACCAGCCTCCTTGACAGTACGATACCTTACTTATGAGCCAGAGGTTAGCACCCTTAACCGGGGCTACCAACCTCCTTGACAATATCATTTCCTTTCTTATGAGCCAGAGGTTAGCACCCTTAACCGGGGCTACCAACCTCCTTGACAGTGCAACATTTCCGAGTCCTTTCTTATGAGCCAGGGGTTAGCACCCGCATGATCCCTGGGCTACCAACCCCCTTGACAATGCAATACGTTTCTTATGAGCCAGAGGTTAGCACCCGCATAATCCTGGGCTACCAACCTCCTTGACAATATCCTCCATCTACATAAGTGCTCGTGCATAGCAATCGTGAAATTATGATGACATATAGCATTTTAACAATTTCCAACTCACATGAGAATTTAAGAAGCGAAATAACACATGCATACAACTTGCCAAATGGGGAACAGTTATGTGACTCATTCTTTCAAATCTTAGTTTATTCATGCATTCTATCAAACATGTGGTATTCAACCTTTTACCTTTAGTTATTTCATATTTTCTCATTCGAACATTTCATCAAACACTTGGGGTGTGTTCATTATGCGTAATATGCCCTTCCACCATTTTTCCCATCATTCAACACATCACAACATGGCATCCAATTGCCTCCACTCCTCATCCATTCATACATTCCACCATTTGTTTGTATTATCTTGTTTTTTTTGTTTTAGGGATTTAGCACATACCAACACAAGAGAGCAATGGGAAAGATCTAACACATATTTACTTAGAAAAGATCCTAGGTTATTACCAAAGTAACTAGGAAGAGTGTACTAACCTTGAAAAGGGAAAGAAAAATCCTTGAGGATGATGTAGAAATGCTGCCCTAGCTTGGAAGAGGTACTCCACACGAGCTTGAGGTTGGATTTGGAGAATCCAAGCCTTTAGAACGGTTCTAGGGTTCTTAAACCCCTTTGATTCCTTCTCAAGTGGAAAACCCTAGATGTAAATCCCCTTCTCCTTTCTCTCTCTCTCTCAAAAACTCTTAAGTGAGGTGAATGAAGCCCTAAAGGCTCGGGCAAGCCCTTATGGGTAAGGGTTAACACCCAAAAGACGAAAACGCCCTTACTAAAAATTCTGCAAAAAACTCGATAGACCGAGCGATCGGTGCTTATGACCGATCGATCGGTTGCCTACCGAGCGATCGGTGTTATTGAGCGATCGACCGGTCAGAAACTCGCTCTCTGGAAAATTTCCCCATACAAAATTTCTGACCGTGCGATAGCTACCGATCGATCGGTTATGGACCGATCGATCGCTGACTGGACCGAGCGATCGGTGCTCTGTATGTTTGGACTGTTTTGACCATATCTTTTGACTCGCTCGTCGGATTTCGACGATTCAACTTGCGTTGGATCCGTCTTTCGAAAACGAACATTTCTGACGTTTCGGAATTTCTGATTTCTCAATTATTTATTAATTAGACTACAAAAATGGCCAATTAGCTACGAGGGTGCTATTCATTAAGGATGAAAAAGTCCGGGGTGCTACATTAATATTATTCCCTTTAAGAAAAATATTAAGTGATAATAAATTGGATTATTAATCCTAAAGCCTTCCATTATCAATAAGACTAGGAATTAATTAGCCTGAGTCTTGTCTTGCCAAAAGGTATTGACATAATTCAGCCTAAATTAAACTCCTAGAGACTTATTTCTGTAGAGCCCCAGACTTTTTCATGCTTAATACATGGCACTTTTGTTGTCATTTTTCCTTTAAAGAGGTATAATTAATAAATAAGGAGGAAATTGGAAATTCTTAAATGTTAGAAATGTTCCTTTTCGAAGTACGAACCCAACGCAAGTTGAATCGTCAAAATCGGACGAACGAGTCAAAAGATATGGCCAAAACAGTCTGGGTCTGCAGGCAATCGTAGATCGCTTATGCGCTAAGGACGTAGCTCGGAAGGCGCTAGGTCGTGCTCTGATAAGGCATAGACAACGTACTCTGAGAACGTAGCTCGTGCTCTGATAACGTATACGTTGTGCATCCGTTGTACAACAACAACGGGTACGTTGTATAACAACAACGGGTACGTTGTACAGCAACAACGGGTACGTTGTGCAGCAACAACGGGTACGTTGTGCAGCTACAACGGGTACGTTGTACAGTTACTACGGGTACGTTGTGCAGCACGTCGGGCACGTTGTACATAACACAACGGACAACGTGTTTAGCACTGTTCACAGCACAACGTGTTCAGCACTGTTCACAGCACAACGTGTTCGGCACTGTTCACAGCACAACGTGTTCAGCACAGTTCACAGCACAACGTGTTCAGCACTGTTCACAGCACAACGTGTTCGGCACTGTTCACAGCACAACGTGTTCAGCACTGTTCACAGCACAACGTGTTCGGCACTGTTCACAGCACAACGTGTTCGGCACTGTTCACAGCACAACGTGTTCAGCACTGTTCACAGCACAACGTGTTCAGCACTGTTCACAGCACAACGTGTTCGGCACTGTTCACAGCACAACGTGTTGGGTGTTCGTGTGTTTGCAAAAACTTCAGTAAGGGTGTTATGGTATTTTGGTCGGTTCACTCTTAACCCGAGCCTTTAGGGCTTCATTTCGACGCTTAGAGAGATTGGGAGATAAGAAGAGAAGAAAGGGCGATTCCTAAACCTAGGGTTTCCATTTTGGAGAGAAATCAAAGGGTTTTGAGACCCTAGATCACTCCCAGTCTGGGTTTTCTCCAAGATCTCGGCTCAAGCACTCGTGGAGAGCGTTCTCCAAGCTAGGGCAGAAGCTACACAGTCGTTTTGGAAAGGGGATTTCTTCCTCACTTGATCAAGGTCGGTACTTCTTACTACCCTCCTAGTTATAGTTCCTCTTTCCCCTTTATTTCTCTTTATTTTCCTTTATTACACGTGTTATGAGATGGATGGTTCTGAATGGCGAATGGAGATGGAATGGGCGACTGGATGCCAATGGTTGTGTTATGATGATTATAATGGGGAGGGCATTTTTCCAATAATGAACATACAAGTATGATTTGAGAAAAACCCATCTAGAAAAGCATGTTGTAGGGTAAATCGATAATGAACATAACATGTTTGATGAAATGCCAAGGTGAATAAAGTGAGTTGTAATTTAGGAAATGCATGCCTAATAAATTTTGAATATTGCTAGGGCCTATGATAGTGTGTTTTCTTGCTTTCCCTAAATGATATGAATATTACATTGCTCAATCATTGATGTTATATGTATCGGGAAATTACCCAAATGTCATATTTAAATTTAAATGCAAGTATGTACACGGTTCCCACGAGCACGGCATGCATGACATGATTTATCGAGGTTTTCAAGAACATGGTTAGAGGTGGGACATATCCTATGATATGTTTTACCTCGCTTTTCACAAGAAGACAAGAACCAACATTACACGAGGGGTCTCCCCTCACTCACAAGTGCAATATCATGAAGAAGGGCCTCCCTTCCCTCACAAGTACATACATATCATGAAGAAGGGTCTCCCTTCCCTCGCAAGTGCATTGCATAAAGAAGGGTCTCCCTTCCCTCTCAAGGCATCTCTCAAGCGCATCTCACAAGGATAGCTCACAAGTGTACATGATCACAAGCAAGCACGCATGACATGCATGACATGACACGTACGAACAAGCAAGATAGACAAGACAAGCTTTCAAGTACGAAAAGACATTTCAAGCCAAGTCTAGTGCACGATGTTTTCAAGAGGTTTTATCGGTTTTACGAAATACAAGCATGGTTATAAATTGCCTTTACTTCCTTGTATGATATAAATTGCTTCTGTCTGACATATATGAATTGCTCCTGATTATGTATTGCCATTGTTATGCTATAATTGTTGGTTAGTATTAGTACCCGCTGAGTATTCATGCTCAGCCGTACTCCTTTATGGTCGGCGGTTTATGAGAGGCTGCCGCTCCATTGTGTTTGTGCTCCTGGCCATGGGTGGAGGAGGAGTATGTCGAGGGCCTTGGGAGACTCCGGATAAGACGGGGCGAAGTGGCACAACCGTCTGACGCGAAGGCAGTTGGGTTGTGTAGCCTTTGTGAACGCATCATGCTAGACGTTTCGGAGTTGAATTGGCTGTTATTATGTAAT
>CM026553.1:6216697-6250145 GCA_015143295.1 Tetracentron sinense | reverse complement strand
TTACAACTAGATATATAATTTTCGGAATGGCTTTGATGTCATACATGTCTAACAAAAGCTTGAGGATGAGATCCAGCTTGAAGAGTTCCAATTCCACATTGATCAATTCCATCGAAAACCCTGGCTTCCTCCCCCTTCTTTCTTCTAATCATTTCTGAAATTTATCCAGATCATGATCTCTAAGACCTAGATGGGGGGTAATAGGTCTAGTCTATAAATTTCTACCCCATTTTAATTTTCAAATTATTGTTTAGAAATCAATATTAATTCAATCAGACAATCCACACAAATCCAACACAGAATATGTATTTACGTGTGAAACACCTCTAACGTGAACAATGCCACGGTCAACCTTGTCCACAATAACACTATCAAACTATAAAAGAGATATCAATTACATGACAACCTTACCAAATAGTACAGACGTTCCTAGTATAGACCCTTCTTTGATTGTCCACACCAAGCAGGTTCGTTCTTCCTTAGCCCGCTTTCTGTTTCCAACACGACCAAATCTTTTCAAGCGACTTCAAATCCACGATCACACACGATCGATCTCCTTCCACGAAGGCTCCGGATCAAACACCGGACACACACAAGGTGTAGGGTTGTGAATCAATTTAGTAAATTTTCAAACCCTAGAGGGATCTCATACAGATCTGAGATCACACAAGCAAGATCAAAGATTAGATCTATACTTGCATTCTCTAGGATCTTAGAAGAGGAGGGATCAACAAAGATCTAATAAAGCAATAAGAAAAACCCTAGAAGAGTTTCTCAGACCTCTACTCTTTCAAAAATATCAAAGACACGAATTAGGTCTCTCAAAAAGTTGTTTATATAGGGTTAAAAAAAGAATCCAGAAAAAGAAAAATTCTTTTTACGGGGACCGATCGATCGGTGCTCACTACCGATCGCTCGGTCCAAAACGGATCGATCGGTTCTAATGACCGATCGCTCGGTTCTAAATCACCTCTCTGGAAAATTTCCCCATACAAATATTTGGTCCAGTCGATAGCCACCGATCGATCGGTCGCAATACCGAGCGATCGGTTGAGACAGAATTTTTGCCAAAATCATTTTCATTTTATTTTTATTTGATTCAACTAAGATCAAATAACTTTGGTAGGCTTAAAAATATCCTCCTAGGTATTTTTAGGGTTATCTAAGTCAATCCAACCTAGGTAGGGTCTCTAAGTCCATACTTGTCTAGATCCGGAGTAAGTAGAGCTTTTTCCTTCACTTTCTTCAATCTTCTTAAGCTTTAGCTCTTCTCTTCTGACAAGGGAAACATGACTCGACGACTCGACTCAACTGACCTATCTAATGATCACGGAATTTGCCAACACCTATTTAGGGATTTACAATCTCCCCCTTTGGCAATTCCGGGACAAAACAAGACTAATTCATATACTAGGTTCAAATTTTCCCAATTGATTCAAAAATGGAAAATTGACCTTTACATGACTCAAAAATAATTACATGACTTTTGACATGGTAACTTGTCATGATTTACCAAACTTAGAACCTGTTTGCCTGCACATGCTAAATCAAAAACCTGTGAAGCATGGGAAATAAAAATATAGGATAAAAATGAACATATGTATAACCATTCACAACCAATGAACATATGTATAACCATCACAACCAATGAACATATGTATAACCATTCACAATTCCACAATCCATAACAGGTTAGGTTAGCATTCCATAATACTATCACACATTACATGAACATATTATCTTATCAACACATTATATACCAATCTCCCCTTTTTGGCTCGAAATGCCAAAGGTGGAGTAGAAAAGTAATGCATAAACCATTGAAATGAGATGAGATAGTAAAATATGAGCTTAAACCATTCAAATGTATATATCCATAACAAGTCAATAATATCCAGAAATACAACCAAGACAAAATACATCAAAATGTCAAAATAAAAACTGGCACCCGACTAAGATAAACTTTCATCACGAACTATTACTCCTGCTCATCATCAGAAGTGAGCTGTGACTCATAGTAAGCGAGAAAATCTCGAACATCTCTCTGTACTCCTAGCACGGCTGCATCGAGAGATCCAAGTCTACCACGAACCTCTGTAGTAAACTCCTCGCATGATGAAATATGAGTCCGGAGATCCATCTGCATCTCTCTCATCATCCTCCCAAGATCATCCAAAGTGGTCGGTGGAGGACGAGATGACCCAACACCAACTTCTGCTCCCTCCTCTGTATCTCGAACTGAGGCATGTGAGAAACTCTGAGATAGGGTGTAGAGCCCCGAAATTCCATTTCACTAAGAATGAATAGTGTGTGAATAGTGCCCAAGTGTGGTTTTGTACACTTATGAGTCTTATGTTAAAATAGGTGTTTGGAATTATGGCGTATATGTTCCAATGGGTCTATATGTCCTTAGGGAATGTGTTGAAAGCATAAAAGAGTGTTGGAAGTGCATTGGGGAAGATTCGAGTGGTGTAACAAGGTTTTTCAGCAAAACAGGGGTCGACCGATCGCTCGGTCATTACCTGCGATCGATCGGTCCACTACCGATCGCTCGATGGCTGTCGCACGGTTAACTTTTTTGTATGGGGAAAAATTCCAGAGAGTGTGTTTTTGACCGATCTCTCGGTCATAACACCGATCGACCGGTAAGCCTCGATCGCTCGGCTCCATAGCACCGATCGATCGGTCATACGTAGTTTTTCTTCATTAAGGGTGTTTAAGACTTTAAACACCACCCCTGCCTATAAATAGGCTGAGTTCGTGCCTTAGGCTTTCAGAAACCCTCTGTGCCCTACCTTAGGAGGTTTTGAGAGAGAGAAGAAGGAGAGGAACTACTTGTTGATCAAGCTTGTGGAAGATCAAGGTTCTTCCACTTCCCTTGGTGATTCTCAACCAAGAACACAAGGTTATTGCTTGTTCAAGCCTTTGGGAATCAAAATCTTTGATTTCACCAAGGTAGATACACTCTACTACAATCTTGCAATCCTACTAGTTACTAGATATGATTCTTCTTATATATGCCCTATCTATATGTATTGATTCTATGTATGAAAAGGTGTGATTATATACTTGGATGAAAGATTACTATTATGATGCACTCTAAGTGTTTGATAAAATACCTCTAAGGGATTCTATGCTTAAATATGATGATTTCTCTTATTAAGTGCATATGCTCGCATGTCTCGCATGAACCGATGGTTTCCATGGATTTCTTAAGGTGCAAACAAAGGTTTTCACGAAAAGACGAATAATGAATGATTCTAAGTAACTCTATGATTTCTCTAAGATCGTTTCACAAGCTCTAAGGATCATACCATGCTCACAAGGAAACTCTATGATCATGCTCTAAGATCGTCTCACAAGCTCCACGGATCACAATAAAACGCTCTAAGATCTCTAAGGTTATGCTCTATGGAAATGCTCTACGGTATTGTTCTATGCTCTATGTCTCCACGGATCACAATGACTCTAAGTAACCCCATGAACTCACAAGAACTCATAAGGCTATGATTATCGATTGACTCACACGGTTACAGTTTTTGTTTCGAATATTATCTCACATATGTTTTCACGCTTTCCATACTTTAAGGATTTTACGGATTTCATTCTCCATGTCTCGTATGCTCCATGCCTAACTGCTTTATTGTTATTAGTTTGTATACACTGAGTATTCCATGCTCAGTTGATATTGTTATGATCGGCAGGTGCTCGGGTTCCATTCGATTTGTGTGGCGAAGAACCTTGGGTTGAGGAAGAGTACCGTGACCCGGAGCCTTCCATGGATCACTATCATGATGATGGTGCTTTAGATAGGAGTCGTGACTTCGATTTCTGTTGATCGACCGACTTAGAACTTGTGTCTTTTGTTATGTGAGTGTGGGGTTTGTCCACTCCACTTTTGGGTTTCTCACACATGTATGTTTGTTGGTTCTTACTTGAGCCAAGTTATAGGAGTATTCTTTTTGCTTCCGCTATGTTTAGTATTTTATTTTCCGCTGTGCATTGTATTCGTTTCCGCTATGTATATTCAGGTACTCTGACAGGTTTCCACGTGTGCCTTATGTATCATACTGGAGGTATGATATGGCGGTCACGAGTCAAAGTATCCTTAACTTCTAGGGGGTATTTTGGGTCGCGACAGACTTGGTATCAGAGCTAGTTATGTCTAACGACAGACTTAATTAGGTCACTCAGGCTTGGCCTAAGCGGAAGTAATTCCTATGAGTTGAACTTAGAACTCAGAAGGACTCAGTTGTCTTAGGCTTGGTACCACGACATAACCGGTATCAAGTGAATCCTTAGGTCAGTATAGGATCCGAGATTGATGTGGTCCTATGCGAGGTTCTAGTATAGGCTCTAAAGTATAATTATATGATGATATATATATACCTCGATGTGTACTATGTGCGGTATAGCATTTCATGATTATTGAATTGCTATATGATATGTGAGGTTTGGTATCCAAGTTAGACTCATGTTTTGCCAAATTTATCTCAGGATTTGAGATCATGAGACGTGTCAATCGGGGTCGAGGTTACCATACTCGGAGGGCCGAGAGTGAAGTTCCGAGAGAAGAGGAACCGTTGTATTTCACAAATGCTATGGACTCCATAGCCGAGACTTTGGCATTGTTGGCAGCAAGGCCTATGCCTACCCCACCGTCCACGCTTGTGCCTACACCGGTGCATCACACCGCGGGGCTCGAAGCTTTTAGGAGACTGCGGCCTCCTACATTCTATGGCACTCTGGACCCCATGGTGGCCGAGTCTTGGATTATGCAGCTGGAGAAGACCTTCCGGGCTCTCCGTTGTAGCGATGAACAAAGGGTAGAATGGGCTTCCTTCGTGATGGAAGGTGAAGCCGAACACTGGTGGAGAGCTGCCCAAAGGCAGAGAGATGTTGCTAAGGCAGGTGTGCCCTGGACTTGGGCGGAGTTCTTAGTGACCTTCAGGGAACAGTACTTTCCCAGGTTTATTCGGGAACAAAAGGCGAGAGAGTTTATGCTTTTGGAGCAAGGGTCGATGAGCGTAGCCGAGTATGAGGCTAAGTTCACCGAGTTGTCTAGGTTTGCTCCGCACTTGGTGGCTACTGAAGACCTACAGGTCAGGAAGTTTGAGATGGGCTTGAAGGCTTTCATCCGAGATCGGGTGTCCATTCTCCAGGTAGAGTCTTGGAGAGAGATAGTAGGGAAGGCGAAGATCGCTGAAAAGAATGCGGAAGACTTTGTGAGAAGAAGAGACAGTGGTTTCGGGAAGAGCATGTCTCGGGGTCAGTCGAGTAGTTCTTCAGAGAAAAGGACTAGGACTGCACCGTACCAGTTCTCCCAGCCGATGTCGGCTCAGAGACCCTCTTTTGCGCCTCAGGCACTGCGTCCTACGGCATCGCAAGCTACGAGGGTTATGCCTCCGGCTTCCTCCGCATCGCAGACATTTGAGGAGTGCGCCGAATGTGGTCGTCGGCATAAGACTGGAGATTGCCGAAGAATGTCAGGTGGATGCTTCCACTGTGGCGAGATGGGCCATATGATTCGAGATTGTCCGCGCAAGCAGTCACGGTCTGGATCACAGGGAGTTCGGCCTCCAGGCAGGCAGAATTCACTTCAGGGGTCTTCATCTCAGGCCTCTAGATCCTTGCAGCCTACCCAGCAGCCTCGTCAGGCAAACCAGGGCAGAGTCTTTGCCATGACTGATAGAGACGCACAGGCATCTGATGATGTTGTGCAAGGTATGCGCGAACTAGTCTTTGTCGAAGTTCTAATATTGCCATGATATGTTCGTATCTATATATATCTTATGTGGTGTTTTACAATGTTTGCATCTATATGTATAGTTGTGTTATAACTGGGAGGATTCAAATTCTCAGGTTCGTTGCTCGTAAATGAATGTTTGGCAAGAGTGTTGATAGACACAGGATCCACTCACTCGTTCGTTTCACCAAGCTTTGCCAAAGGCTTTACGTCCGAGCCAAGCAAGCTACCTAGGGAGTTGTCCATTTCGACTCCATTGGGAAAATCTATTGAGACAGATAAAGTGTATCCGGATAGTGTTGTACAAGTCATGCAGCACGAGTTGCCAGTCGACTTGATCCTTCTGGGATTTCAGGATTGGGATTTCGATGTCATCCTAGGTATGGATTGGCTCTCAACTCACCATGGACACGTGGCGTGTTTCGAGAAGGTGGTGCATTTTAAACCCGTGGGGTTAAAGCCGTTTCATTTCAGGGGACTTCAGAGAAGAGACATTGCCCGCTTTGCAGCTCTTAGTCTCGAAGGTGTAGAAGTGCGAGACTCCACACCCATTCCAGTGGTATGTGAGTATATGGATGTTTTTCCGGAAACCTTGCCGGGATTGCCTCCCGATCGCGCAATCGAGTTTGCGATTGAGCTAGCTCCAGGCACAGTTCCTGTTTCGAGAGCTCCGTATAGGATGGCCCCTATTGAGCTTAAGGAGTTAAAAGAGCAGTTAGAAGAATTGCAAGACCTTGGTTTTATCCGGCCAAGTGTTTCACCTTGGGGAGCTCTGGTTCTCTTCGTGAAGAAGAAGGATGGATCAATGCGTATGTGTATTGATTACAGGCAATTGAACAAGGTCACGATCAAGAATCGTTATCCATTGCCTCGGATAGACGACTTGTTTGACCAATTGAAGGGTGCGCAGTTTTTCTCCAAGATTGACCTTCGATCTGGTTATCATCAGTTGAAGATCAAGAAAGAGGACATTCCGAAGACAGCATTCCGAACTCGATACGGTCATTACGAGTTTTTGGTCATGTCTTTTGGACTGACTAACGCGCCGGCAGCATTCATGGATTTGATGAATCGGGTGTTCAGATCGTCTCTCGATCAATGTGTGATCGTGTTCATAGATGATATCCTTGTGTATTCACAGTCACAGGAGGATCACACGAGAGATCTCCGTCTGGTCTTGCAGACACTTCGAGAGCATAGTCTGTATGCTAAGTTGAGCAAGTGCGAGTTCTGGCTGAACAAGATGTCTTTTCTTGGACACGTGGTATCTGCTGAAGGTATTTCAGTTGATCCTGCCAAGATTGAAGCGGTGATGAATTGGGAAAGGTCGAAGAGTGTCACCGAGATTCGTAGCTTCCTCGGGTTGGCAGGGTATTACAGAAGGTTTGTGGAAGGATTTTCAAGTTTAGCAGCTCCGCTTACCTATCTCACACGGAAGAACACGAGGTTCACTTGGAGTGATAAGTGCGAGGCTAGTTTCTTGGAGTTGAAAAAGAAGCTTACTTCAGCTCCTGTTCTTACAGTTCCATCTGGGAGCGGTGGTTTCGAAGTCTATAGTGATGCTTCACTAGTGGGACTTGGATGTGTTTTGATGCAGCATAAAAAGGTGGTCGCCTATGCTTCCCGTCAGCTGAAGGAGCATGAGCAGAATTACCCCACACATGACTTAGAGCTCGCTGCGGTCATTTTTGCACTGAAACTTTGGCGTCACTACCTCTACGGAGAAGAATTCGTGGTGTTCACAGACCACAAGAGCTTGAAGTATGTTTTCCTCCAGAAGGAGTTGAATATGAGGCAGCGTCGTTGGATGGAGTTCATGAAGGACTACGACTGTTCCATCCAGTACCATCCAGGTAAGGCCAACGTGGTGGCCGATGCTCTTAGCAGAAAACCTTACGGAGTTATGGCTCAATTGAGAGTGCAAGAGTGGAAGTTATTACATGATATGTGTCATTTGGACACTACTCTCAGGCATGTCACGTATGGGCCGATAATGTCCAATGTGGTGGTTAGGCCACAGATCTTGAGCCAGATCAAGGAGTTACAGAATTCAGATGTTGAGTTGCTTGCTTACCGAGACAAGTCGGTGAGTAACGGCAATCAGGAGTTCGCTTTAAATGATGATGGTGCTATCACATTTAAAGGCAGGTTGTGTGTCCCCGCCGACACAGTTTTGAGGGATGAAATTTTGAATGAAGCTCACCGATCAAAGTACACGGTACATCCGGGAGGTACTAAGATGTACCAGAATCTCAAGAAGCACTACTGGTGGCGGAACATGAAGAGGGAAGTCGCTGAGTACGTCGCCAGATGTTTGATTTGCCAGCAGGTAAAAGCCGAGCATCAAAGGCCGGCAGGTCTTTTGCAGTCTCTTCCTATTCCGGAGTGGAAATGGGAGAACATCTCGATGGATTTCATTGTGGGTTTGCCGCGAACGGTGAAGGGCTCCGATGCTATTTGGGTGATTGTGGACAGGTTGACTAAGTCTGCACATTTTATTCCGTACCGAACTACTTTCAATGCAAATCAGTTGGTAGCTCTATATGTTAAGGAGGTGGTTCGACTGCACGGTGTGCCAGTTTCTATCGTGTCTGATCGAGATCCTCGGTTTACTTCCAGGTTTTGGAAAACTTTCCAGGATGCTATGGGTTCTTGTTTAGAATTCAGTACCGCCTTCCATCCTCAAACCGATGGACAAACGGAGAGGGTGAATCAAGTAGTGGAGGATATGCTCCGAGCTTGTATGCTGGATTTTCAGGGTAGTTGGGAGGAACAATTGCCGTTGGTTGAGTTTGCCTACAACAATAGCTATCAGGCAAGCATTCAGATGGCACCTTTTGAAGCTCTGTATGGTCGGAGTTGTCGATCACCGCTATACTGGGATGAAGTTGGTGAGAGGAAGATTCTTGGTCCTGAGTTGATAGAGCGGACCGCAGAAAGGGTCAAAATTATCCGGGAGCGATTGAAAAGTGCTCAGGATAGGCAGAAGAGCTATGCGGATATACACCGCAGAGATTTAGAGTTCCGAGTTGGAGATCGGGTCTTCGTGAAGATTTCGCCGAGTCGGGGAATCATGCGATTCGGGAAGAAGGGAAAGCTCAGTCCTAGGTACGTGGGACCATTTGAGATCGTCACAAGGGTTGGTGAGGTTGCTTACAGGGTAGCACTACTGCCTCACATGGCAGCGGTCCATAATGTATTTCACGTCTCTATGCTTAGAAAATACATTTCGGATCCGTCTCACGTCATCGCTCTTGATCCTGTTGAGATTCGAGAGGATCTTACGTTGGTTGAACAACCAGTTCAAATTCTAGATTGTCGAGATCAAGTGTTGCGAACTAAGACTATCCCTTTAGTCTTAGTGAAGTGGCAGCATCATTCCAAGGAAGAGGCTACATGGGAGCGAGAAGCGGAAGTGAAGGAAAAGTACCCTCACTTGTTTGAGTAGTTTTCCTTGTTAGTTTTGTATGCATTTTGTTCTTGTCATGTTTTTGGCATCGTTCTAATTTCGAGGACGAAATTCTTGTAAGGGGGGAGGGATGTAGAGCCCCGAAATTCCATTTCACTAAGAATGAATAGTGTGTGAATAGTGCCCAAGTGTGGTTTTGTACACTTATGAGTCTTATGTTAAAATAGGTGTTTGGAATTATGGCGTATATGTTCCAATGGGTCTATATGTCCTTAGGGAATGTGTTGAAAGCATAAAAGAGTGTTGGAAGTGCATTGGGGAAGATTCGAGTGGTGTAAACAAGGTTTTTCAGCAAAACAGGGGTCGACCGATCGCTCGGTCATTACCTGCGATCGATCGGTCCACTACCGATTGCTCGATGGCTGTCGCACGGTTAACTTTTTTGTATGGGGAAAAATTCCAGAGAGTGTGTTTTTGACCGATCTCTCGGTCATAACACCGATCGACCGGTAAGCCTCCGATCGCTCGGTCCATAGCACCGATCGATCGGTCATACGCAGTTTTTCTTCATTAAGGGTGTTTAAGACTTTAAACACCACCCCTTGCCTATAAATAGGCTGAGTTCGTGCCTTAGGCTTTCAGAAACCCTCTGTGCCCTACCTTAGGAGGTTTTGAGAGAGAGAAGAAGGAGAGGAACTACTTGTTGATCAAGCTTGTGGAAGATCAAGGTTCTTCCACTTCCCTTGGTGATTCTCAACCAAGAACACAAGGTTATTGCTTGTTCAAGCCTTTGGGAATCAAAATCTTTGATTTCACCAAGGTAGATACACTCTACTACAATCTTGCAATCCTACTAGTTACTAGATATGATTCTTCTTATATATGCCCTATCTATATGTATTGATTCTATGTATGAAAAGGTGTGATTATATACTTGGATGAAAGATTACTATTATGATGCACTCTAAGTGTTTGATAAAATACCTCTAAGGGATTCTATGCTTAAATATGATGATTTCTCTTATTAAGTGCATATGCTCGCATGTCTCGCATGAACCGATGGTTTCCATGGATTTCTTAAGGTGCAAACAAAGGTTTTCACGAAAAGACGAATAATGAATGATTCTAAGTAACTCTATGATTTCTCTAAGATCGTTTCACAAGCTCTAAGGATCATACCATGCTCACAAGGAAACTCTATGATCATGCTCTAAGATCGTCTCACAAGCTCCACGGATCACAATAAAACGCTCTAAGATCTCTAAGGTTATGCTCTATGGAAATGCTCTACGGTATTGTTCTATGCTCTATGTCTCCACGGATCACAATGACTCTAAGTAACCCCATGAACTCACAAGAACTCATAAGGCTATGATTATCGATTGACTCACACGGTTACAGTTTTTGTTTCGAATATTATCTCACATATGTTTTCACGCTTTCCATACTTTAAGGATTTTACGGATTTCATTCTCCATGTCTCGTATGCTCCATGCCTAACTGCTTTATTGTTATTAGTTTGTATACACTGAGTATTCCATGCTCAGTCGATATTGTTATGATCGGCAGGTGCTCGGGTTCCATTCGATTTGTGTGGCGAAGAACCTTGGGTTGAGGAAGAGTACCGTGACCCGGAGCCTTCCATGGATCACTATCATGATGATGGTGCTTTAGATAGGAGTCGTGACTTCGATTTCTGTTGATCGACCGACTTAGAACTTGTGTCTTTTGTTATGTGAGTGTGGGGTTTGTCCACTCCACTTTTGGGTTTCTCACACATGTATGTTTGTTGGTTCTTACTTGAGCCAAGTTATAGGAGTATTCTTTTTGCTTCCGCTATGTTTAGTATTTTATTTTCCGCTGTGCATTGTATTTCGTTTCCGCTATGTATATTCAGGTACTCTGACAGGTTTCCACGTGTGCCTTATGTATCATACTGGAGGTATGATATGGCGGTCACGAGTCAAAGTATCCTTAACTCCTAGGGGGTATTTTGGGTCGCGACATAGGGTCTTTTTATTGATTGGACCCTTAGGTACTCGAGTAGGAGCACCAGGAGGTGCAAATACCCCTTGTAAACCAAGAAGTTTAGTGATAAGAGATCCAAAGGGAAGGGCTCCAACTACAGTGTCAAATCGATGAGCTTGGATCATCAAATCGATAAAATGTGCTCCAAGATCAATATCATCCCCACGAAGAAGACTGAATAGAAATCGAGCTCTTTCTTCCCTAAGGTCTGCAGTATGAACCTTTGGGTGGATATTGGCACTCATGACTAGGTTTACAAGTCTTGCATCCCTAGTGAGTTTAGACACTTCAATGAGAGAACCAACCCAAAATGAAGGAGTGCCACTTAGAAAGGTAACAACTTGTTCCATGGTTTCTTTATCCTCATCAGTCTTATATCTATAAGGATAATAAGCATTTGGAACTCGAGGACAACCAAGAATAGCAGCAATTAAATCAGGATTTATTACCACAGATTTTTCTAAAGCTTTAGTTTTGAAAGACCAAGTTTTCAAGTTGATATCAGAAAAATTGGAATAAAATTCCTGAACCAACTGAATAGGAGCTGGACATGATAGATGGAGAATACCTTCCCATTTACGATCGGTAATGAGTTTAGGAAGATAATAATCAGCAAAGTTTGAAATTTGAATTCCACACTCAACCATGATAGCCTTCTTGCTAAAATATTCACGGTAAAGTTGAGCAGCCGAAGGATTAATGAAAGAAGATGATAGACTGGCATGGGAAGATGAGGCTTTACCCTTGTTTTTACCAGTTTTATCAGCCAAAGCCTTTTGGCGATTCTCAGCAGTAGAATCAATGATTCTACGAATTGGTCTGTCCCCAATGGAAATACCATGCCCTATTGGAGTGTAAGTAGATGGCTCTAGGTTTTCCTCATCTTGAGGAGGATCCTCTTGGTTGTTGAGGACCAACCTCCGACGTTTGGGAACGCCAGACATGAGATAGGCAAGAAGGATTAACGACAAAACGAAAGCCATGGAAGAAAATGCAAGAAAACAATGCCCTAGACGAGAAAATCAATCTAAATCGAAGAAAATCCACAAATCTTACCTTTTAGATGCTTGGGAAACCTTTAGAATAGAAAGGAATGACCGTATGAAGGATTTGTAGGAGAAGGAACCGAGGGATTGCTCTGGAGGTCGGAGAACAAGTGAACAAAAAAAATAGAAATGAGGGTTTTATAACACTGTTCACGAAAGACCGATCGATCGGTCTTTAGCACCGAGCGATCGGTGGTCTGAAAATTTTACAATTAAAACCTTTTCTCCCCCTCAACCAATGGAACATTGAAAATTCATTTTCACCTCAAAATGACCAATTGACCAAAAAAATATGCAACATGTGATTTCATAAAAATCATAAATAATAATCATCCAAGAATTGATATATCAAGTATAGACATAAACAAGGATTATGTAAACATTAATTGATTTTCACCGGTGATTAAATATGGTATTTGCATCAAATTCATAATCAGAGTCAAGATACAATTAGAAGTAATGTGAGTATGAAATCAAAATTCATTACTTGACTCTTTGAATTGGTTTCTTTTCTTAATCTTGATTTTGACATTATATGTCAAATGGGACTCTAAAATTTTCAAAAACTAGATTTAAAACCAATAATCATCCATATTTATCTGATGAGCAATTTTTACCCCAAATTTGACTAACAAATTTATTTCATTTCTTTTTCAGTCAAATTGTACTCATTCTGAAAATTCTTTTTGGAGTACACATATATAGTTTTTAGTACACTGGTGACTTTCACTCAAGTGAGAAGGTAGCTCTTTCTAATGACAGTAGGGGCTTTCACACTAGCAATCCATATAGATACCTACTGTTTGTCTAGGTAGCCATTACTCACTGTTTGCATTCACTAGTAGCTATCACACAAACTCACAGGTAGTCCTTTCCATGTCAATAATTTTTATATCTAGGGGGCTCACCTTATGGAATTTTTTATGACATTGGTTATTCTAGATTTGATTAATCTAGGGAACCATATGGTATAATATCAGAACCTTTAAATAGGAACTAAAACCATTTAAAGAATCAGTCAGAGTGCATGTGCAAATTAGAACATCATTGTATGCTCAACTCTAATTGAGGTTAATTAGCATGACCAAATTCAATCACAAGATCGAACCAACAATTGATCTATCCTATATTATTCAATCCTATGAAATATTTATCCTTGGATTATATGGTTAAATATGATTTCAAGGAAATAACATTAAGCAAAAAGATAGGACAAATAAGGTCATACATACACATTATTTTTTGCAATATTTTTCAATTTTTTTTAATGTTTTTGGATTTTTATTACATAAAAAATATAGCTCTATGACATAAATAGAACATGAAGAACACATAGGCTATGAAACAAGTACACCATTACTCAACTCCACACAAACCGATGGATTTCCTAAGGAGTTCAAACCTAAGGGAATCTAAAGGTTTTGTGAGAATGTCTGCATATTGATTCTCTGTTTGGACATACTCAATAGACACAACTTTTTGCTCAACAAGATCACGGATGAAGTGATGCCTAATGTCTATATGCTTTGTGCGAGAGTGTTGTACGGGATTTTTGGAGATATTGATTGCACTTGTGTTATCACAATACACAATCATAGTGCTTTGATCAATCCCATAATCCTTCAACATCTGTTTCATCCACAGAAGTTGGGTGCAACAACTACCAGCTGCTATATACTCAGCCTCGGCTGTAGACAAGGAAATGGAATTCTGCTTTTTGCTAAGCCAGGCAACTAAGCAGTTTCCAATATAGAAACACCCGCCGGAGGTGCTCTTCCTATCATCAGTATTTCCAGCCCAATCAGCATCGGAATACCCCACGACAATGACATTGGTATCGAAAGAATACCAGAGTCCTAAGGACATAGTTCCACTCACATAGCGAATGATACGCTTGACAGCAACTAAGTGAGACTCTTTGGGATTTGCTTGATAACGGGCACATGCTCCAACACTAAAGGCTATGTCGGGTCTAGTAGCAGTTAGGTAGAGCAAACTACCAATCATGCTTCTATAATTAGTCTGATCGACATCCTTCCCTGAAGTATCTTTACTAAGCTTTATAGTAGTACTCATAGGAGTCCTAGCATGCTTAGCAGAACTCATTCCAAATTTCTTCACTAGATTTTTTGCATATTTGATTTGAGATACTGAGATCCCAGAATCCAATTGCTTGATCTGAAGACCAAGGAAGAAACTTAGCTCACCAACCATGCTCATTTCAAATTCATTTTTCATTTGTTCAGCAAATGAATGAGCATGTAAGTCTAATGTGGAACCAAATACTATGTCATCAACATATATCTGGGCAATGACAATATCACCTTTTACATTCTTTATGAAAAGGGTTCTGTCTACTCCCTCTCTCGAAAATCCGTTTTCCAAGAGATAAGTAGTCAGCCTCTCATACCAAGCTCTTGGAGCTTGCTTTAAACCATAGAGGGCCCTTTTTAATCGATAAACTTGATCAAGGTGATGTGGATCTTCAAACCCTTTTGGTTGTTCCACATAGACTTCTTCATGTAGAATGCCATTAAGAAAGGCACTCTTAACATCCATTTGAAAAAGTTTGAATTTCATATGGCAAGCCACAGCTAGAAGAATTCTTATTGATTCTAGCCTGGCTACAGGAGCAAAAGTTTCATCGAAGTCAATACCTTCAATTTGGGTGTATCCTTGTGCAACTAACCTAGCCTTATTTCTTATGATAGTACCTTTTTCATCAGATTTGTTCTTGAAAATCCATTTGGTACCTATCACATTTGTATTGTTAGGCCTAGGTACTAAATACCAAACATCATTCCTAGTAAACTGAAGTAACTCTTCTTGCATTGCATTTATCCAATTATCATCTGCAAGAGCTTCAGTTACATTCTTGGGTTCAAAAGATGAAGTATAGCAAATGTAGCTAACTTCATTTTCAATTTGTTTCCTCGTTCTCACTCCACTTTCAACATCACCAATTATATCAGTGGGGGTGTGAGGACTCATGACCCTAGGATGTGTAGGTTTTGATGGAGAAGTTTGCTTATCAATAGGTGGTGTTGAAATAATTTCAACATTTACATTTTCAGCACTTTCATCATCCTCACGTTGCACATTTTCAACACCGGAGTCATCCACAACTACATTTATGGAATCCATAATTGTAGAGGTTCTCAAGTTATACACTCGATAAGCTCTACTGTTGGTGGAATATCCAAGAAATATCCCTTCATCACTCCGGGATTCAAATTTTCCCAGTTGCTCTCTATCCTTAAGGATATAGCATTTACTTCCGAATTCTCGAAAGTACTTGACACTAGGTTTCTTGTTATTCCACAACTCATATGGGGTTTTCCTTGTTCCAGGTCTTACAAAAACTCTATTAACTATATAGCAAGAAGTGTTAACTGCCTCAGCCCAAAAATGAGAAGCTAGATTGTTGCTATGAAGCATAACTCTAGCCATCTCTTGGAGAACCCTGTTCTTCCTCTCTACTACACCATTCTGCTGAGGTGTAATAGGTGCAGAAAATTCATGTTTGATACCCGACTCATCACAAAAGTCGTAGTACTTAGAGTTTTCAAACTCCTTTCCATGATCACTTCGAATTCGAGTGATTGGGCATCTTTTCTCATTTTGAATTTTCAGGCAAATACTTTTGAAATTGTCAAAAGCATCGGATTTATCTCTTATAAATGCCACCCATGACATTCTTGAGAAATCATCAACCATGACTAGGATGTATCGCTTTCCACCTAGACTTTCAGTTCTTGTAGGACCCATAAGGTCCATATGAATTAATTCCAGTGGATATGAAGTAGCAATACTTGAAGTCTTCTTATGTGGGGTTCTAATTTGTTTACCAATTTGGCATGGCCCACACACAGTAGTAGAAGGCTTTCCTAGTTTGGGAACACCTCTCACAAGCTCTTGCTTAGAGATTTTACTTAGGTCTTTGAAGTTCATATGACCTAGTCTTCGGTGCCACAAATCACCCTCCTCAATTTTAGTCTTATAACAAACATTTGAGGGAATAGGACTGGGAGTTAAGCCGTAGCAATTGTCAGTGGTTCTCAATCCTTCTAGAACACACTTACCTTTACCATTAATGACTAAGCATTTATTTTGGGTAAAGTGCACAGCATGATTATCATCACATAGTTGACTTATGCTAATTAAATTAGCTTTCAGTCCTTCAACTAACAAGGCATCTTTCAATTTAGGTATGCCTGGTGAATCGATGATACCCTTTCCTTTGACTAAAGACTTGCTTCCGTCACCAAAAGTAACAGTCCCATCAGGACAGTCCTCAAATTGAATAAATAAGGACTTGTTACCTGTCATATGCCGAGAACACCCACTGTCGAAGTACCACATTTCTGTGTTTTGGGCTTTCAAGGCAGTATGAATGACAAAGCACTTAAGGTCTTCCTTTCTTACATACACAGTCTTTAAACTTTGTTTAGATCTTTGATCATTAATCTGTGTAGTAGAGACCTTTTTCCTTTTTGTCCTCCTTGACCTTTTTTTGTTTTGTTCAGTTCTAGTTTTTTGATAAATCAAATTATTTCCTCTTGAATAATCATTTGGAATAAATTGACCAGTTCTTGTTCTAAAGATTTGAGCAAATCTATTAACATCATCGCTCAACATTCTAGATTTTTCAGCTAGAACCTGAATCTGCCTTTGAAGAGTCCCTTGACATTGATTTTGGTTCCATGAACCATTTCGGGGAGCTCTCCTAAATGCATAACAATTTGGTCGAATGTGACCTCTCACACCACAAAAATGACATGTGGGTATGAATCTTGGTAGAGGAGGAGGATTTCTTCTAACAGGAATTTGATTCCTTAAAGCATTCACTCTAGGAGCTGTATTTCTAGGCTTTACAAAATTTGTATAAGCCTTAGTACTTGATGTAGAAGGTAAATTTTCTTTAGGTTCAGAATGTATTGGCTCAAACACTGCACTAGCCATTGTACCAACAGCTAAAGGACCGGCTGGTGTGTCAACATGTCCTATTCCAGATCTACTCGAATTTGATCCATACTTTCTAACTAATTCATCTAGGCAGCTAGTGTTACCAAACATTCTTACTTCTTTTTCAAGAGTATAGACCTTCTGAATCAAGTCAGTCTTGTCTTTAAGGGTAATTTGGTATTCTTTTTCAAGAAATTTCACCTTATTAACAAGAGAGACTTTAAAAGTTTCCAGCTCCATTTGCAGAGTTCTTAACTCTTCAATTTCTTTCATGGAAGTGTCTCTTTCAACTTCTAATTTTCTGACCACATTATTCAATGAGACATTCTCTTCCAAAAGACATTGAACTTTTATAACAAATGCTTCTTTTTCATTTTCCAACTGACTAACTAGTGCACTCTTCTCTTCTGCTACTAGTTTACAGATATCTCTTTCATTTTGAATAAGTTTGAGTTTTTTGCTCAGAGAGATTTTGTTTTAGTCAGTTTCAAACTTTCAGCATACAACTTATCATAAGTTGTTTTCAAATCTTCATCACTTTCAGAGTCAGTTTGACTCTTCTGTAAGTCATCACTAGACTCAGTATGAATACTCTCATCACTTCTATCCTTTTCATCAACCGCAGAGGTAGTCTCAAGTATCCCAGAAAGGGAAACAGTGAAAGCCGTATGATTTCCAGTATCTTCACTTGAAGATGAACTGTCAGATTCTTCATTCTCGGAATCACTGTCATCCCAACAGGCATTCATCACCTTGCCCTTACTCTTCTTCTTGTTAGGACAGTTAGGTGAAATATGACCGAAGCCATGGCATTCATAACATTGAACACCTTGGGATTTTTTGTTGCCACTCTTGGAATTTTTCTTGTTTTCCCAGGGCTTAGACTTTGACTTCTCAAAAGATTTTCCTCCCAGTTTGGGATTAAATCTCTTTTTCGTTCTAAAAAATTTTCGAAATTTTTTAACGAAAAGAGCCATTTCTTCCTCATTCATATCTCCATCACTGTCATCCTTATCCAAAGTTTCCTTGATGGTTTTCAAGGCTAAAGATTTATTCTTCTTGGATGGACGTAGATTGAGTTCATAGGTTTGGAGTGATCCAACCAATTCCTCAATCTTCAGAGAGTCAACATTTTTACTCTCTTCGATTGCAGTGACTTTGGGTTGAAATCTCTCTGGGAGAGATCTAAGGACTTTTCTAATTATTTTGGACTCAGATATGTTCTCACCTAAATTGAAACTAGCGTTGACAATGTCACTAAGTTTTGCATAGAATTCATCAAAAGTGTCATTGTCTTCCATGTTTAAATGTTCAAATTTGGTGGTTAACATTTGGAGTTTTGAGATTTTAACAGTGGTAGTACCCTCATGGGTAATTTCAAGAATGTCCCAAGCCTCCTTTGGTGTTTCACATGAAGAAATTCGTCTGAATTCCTCAGCAGTGACTGCAGTAAAGATAGCATTGAGACCTTTAGTGTTCCATCCACTTGAATTAAGCTCTTCTCTGGTCCATTCATCAGAATATTTGACGACAGTCAAATCACCTACAGTTTTTATGGGCGTAGTCCACCCATTCTGTATAGACATCCAAATTCTCTCGTCTATAGATTTGAGAAAGGCTCTCATTCTAGCTTTCCAGTATGCATAATTATTTCCATCAAAAAGTGGTGGACGAGAGACGGATCCTCCTTCTCTTAGAGTACTCATGATCACGGATAATACAGGATCACACTTAAAGGATTAGCCTTATCAGTGAACAAGCTTTGATACCAATTGAAATTTATCCAGATCAATGATCTCTAAGACCTAGAGGGGGGGTGAATAGGTCTATCTAATAATTTCTAACCAATTTTAATTTTTCAATTAATATGTTTAGAAATCAATGATTAATTCAATCAGACAATCCACACAAATCAAACACAGAAGATTTTTACGTGGAAAACCCTAACGGGAAAAAACCACGGGACCTTGTCCAGCAATAAACTTCACTATAAAAAGATATCAAGTACAAGACAAGACCTTACCAAAACAGAAATGACGTTCCTAGGTATAGACTCTTACTCTTGATTTCCACGAACCAGCAGGTTCGATCTCCGCCTTAGCAGCTTCGGTTCCACACCGACCAAATCTTTTCAAGCGACTTCAAATCCACGATCACACACGATCGATCTCCTTCCACAAAGGCTCCGGATCAAACACCGGACACACACAAGGTGTAGGGTTGTGAATCAATTTAGTAAATTTTCAAACCCTAGAGGGATCTCATACAGATCTGAGATCACACAATGCAAGATCAAAGATTTAGATCTATACTTGCATTCTCTAGGATCTTAGAAAGAGGAGGGATCAACAAAGATCTAATAAAAGCAATAAGAAAAACCCTAGAAGAGTTTCTCAGACCTCTACTCTTTCAAAAATATCAAAGACACGAATTAGGTCTCTCAAAAGTTGTTTATATAGGGTTAAAAAAAGAATCCAGAAAAAGAAAAATTCTTTTTACGGGGACCGATCGATCGGTGCTCACTACCGATCGCTCGGTCCAAAACGGATCGATCGGTTCTAATGACCGATCGCTCGGTTCTAAATCACCTCTCTGAAAAATTTCCCCATACAAATATTTGGTCCAGTTGATAGCCACCGATCGCTCGATAGGCCACCGATCGATCGGTCTCAATACCGAGCGATCGGTTGAGACAGAATTTTTGCCAAAATCATTTTCATTTTATTTTTATTTGATTCAACTAAGATCAAATAACTTTGGTAGGCTTAAAACTATCCTCCTAGGTATTTTTAGGGTTATCTAAGTCAAATCCAACCTAGGTAGGGTCTCTAAGTCCATTACCTGTCTAGATCCGGAGTAGAAGCTTTTTCCTTCACTTTCTTCAATCTTCTTTAAGCTTTAGCTCTTCTCTTCTGACAAGTTAAACATGACTCGACGACTCGACTCAACTGACCTATCTAATGATCACGGAATTTGCCAACACCTATTTAGGGATTTACAATTTCTCTCCTTAGACCTCTCTTAGGTTGCCTTGAGGGTTTATGAAACCCTTACCCACGAATTTGTAGATTTATAGGCAAAGGGGTGGTCAAAAGACCAACCTACCCTTAATGAAATGGTCCAACAAACCAAATCAAGCAAAACCACGGGTGCCCGGTCGACTGGCCCTATGAAATTCCTTACTGTTAGCCCATTTTGGGCAAAAATGCCACAATCAGTCGACCAGACTTGCATAGCCAACTCTCTGTTCACCATTTTTTGGCCTTTTTCGTGACAGCTGGTCGACCGGCCTTAAGGGGCGATCGACCGGGATTCACCAGAACTTGGTGAATCCTCCTGTTCTTCATATTTTTTCCCACTTAGAGTGCTTTCACTCTTCCATTGACTTACCTAGAGTGTTTCCACTCTTTTACCTTAGCTTTACCACCTATACACCATTATATTTTTGTGTCCAACACCTTTTATTATTAATGCATACACCATAACACATCGAAGATCATTTTTTATCAAAAATTACTATTCACTGACATTATTCACCAACTAGGGGAATGAGTTTCGGGGTTCTACAAATTCCAAATTAGTCAAAAAAAGAAACTCCCCCTGAAAACAAGCATGCATTTAGACACATTACAATGACATATGTATGCACCAATTTCTAAGGAGCCAAAAGATTGTTAACCCAAGATTTAATATCATTAATTTTTGACTAAATGAAGATATCTCCACCTATACTAGCCACATGGGCAATCAATAACAAACACAACAACCAAGACACATTTAGCGAAAAGTTTCACTTTGAAGCATAGTGTGTGTAATGAGGTTTCTGACTTGACTCTTTTGGAGGTTTTAACCCATGGTTAAGGTTATGACATTATTGCATTTTAGAGATTCAAGGTGACTTATACACTAGAACTCAAACATAGCCATATTTTGGAGTTTTTTTCTTAGCTTTTTCAAAATTTTCTTATAATGGAGGCTTTCACACTGATTGGGTAGGTAGCCCTAGCACTAGCAACCCAAATAGATAACTATTGTCCGCATAGGTAGCCATTTCATACTATTTGCATCCAATAGTGACTTTCACACTATCCCAAAGGTAGCCCTTTCGATTGTCTCAATCTTTTTTTAAAGTAGGGGCACAAGAAAATAGGATATTTAACATATCGATCAATCCAGATTTGGTCAACCAAAAAGATCATTATGAATAATAGCATTACCTTTACTTAAGAATTTAGACCATCTTATAGAGTAAGTCAAAGTGCATGTGCATGACACTTTTAGCAACATTGTTTAACGAACTCTAACTGTGATTTAGAAGCTTTGTCGATTTTTAATTTTTCCAAAGACTTTGAAATGTATAATATCCTCATAAACTCAATCTTATTCAATATTTTTACCATGACATGAAATAAGATTTATGAATGCAAGGAAATTGAAACATGCTCAATATGATAGGAGAGTAAGCCCAAGCAACATTGTTTTTTTTTTTTTTTTTTCAGTGGTTTTGGATTTTTCAATATATGAAGGAAAAACATCCTATCTAAAAGAACCACAAAATATTTTTGGAGTTTTTCTTTTAATCAATCAAAAACAAAATCAAAGAGTGAAACAAATAAAAAAGTGCAAAACTTACTAATATACATCACATGGATAACACTAGGACATAATAAGCATGAAGAACAATCTAGTCTATCAAACAACACACAATCACTCTCCCTCACACCTAATAGGATTTTGGAATTTCAAGGAGGTGTGGGAGGTAAGGCTTCTAAGGTCATCCTTTCTCACATAGATGGATTTTGACTTTCTTTTGACCCGATGGTCTTTATCCATTCCATGAGAAGATGTGAAGGTTACCTTCTTCTTCTTCCCATTCTTTCTTCTCTTTTAGGGAGCCCTAGCCTTTTGGTCTATCATGTTGTCTTCCTCATGATAAGCATAGGGAGTGTCCATACCGAGTCTAGACAGTTGAGTTATTTTCCTCACTTCTTCGCTCAAACTTCTAGACTTTTTAGCCAAGGCTTGAATTTGCCTTTGTAGATTCTCTTGAATTGAATGTTGATTCCATGAATCATTTCAAAGATTTCTCCTAAAAGCAGGACATCAAGGTCTTGTGCGACCTTTCACTCCACACTGAAAGCAAGTGGGAATGAATCTAGGAGGAGGAGAGTAACCATTAGGAGCATGAACATGAGTCCTCTTTACTTCATCAGAAGCATAATTTTTACCATAACCAGCAGCAACAAAGTGTTGGTATAACTGAGGACAAAATGAATTCACATTTAGTAGAACATGCATTTCTGAAATTCTCTCTCTGGGGGTTGAGGTAGAAAGATCATCATGGCTTGGATTAGCATGAATTGGCTCAAAAGTAACAGATGCCATGATACCAACATTCATGTGAATTGGTGGCCTATTAAAATGTCTTATGCTGGTCATGTTTTCTGCTGAACGTTGCATCCTAGCCAATCCATCCAGGATTTGGGAATTGCTAACCAATCTAGCTTATTTCTCAAATTCAGTTACTTTCTTAGCTAACCCATCCTTCACTTTAAGGGTATTCAGAAATTCTATTTCCAAAAACTTAACCTTCTCAATGAGGTTATCTTTCTCAGTCTCCAATTCTGAAATAAGAGTCTTGGACTCTTCAATTTCCTTCCTAAAGGTGTCTTTTTCTAAAACTTTGACCCACTCGGTCAATGCAAATTTTTTTCTTCAAGACACTCTATTTTGTCCAAAAAATCAATCTTTTCTCATTCAAGCTGAGAGGGTACAACACTCTTCCCTTCCGCTTCTACCTTGTTGTCGCAACCCAAAATACCCCCTAGGAGTTAGGGATACTTTGATTCGTGACCACCGTATCATACCTCCGATATGATACATAAGGCGCACATGGAAACCTGTCAGAGTACATAGACAACATAGCGGAAACAGTATACAATGCACAGCAGAATTTAAAATGCACTAAGTATAGCGGAAGCAAACACTCCTATTACTTGGTCCAAACATGAACTAACAAAATATACATGTATGCAAATATCCAAAAGGGTGGAGTGGACAAGTCCCACTCTCACTTAACAAAATACTGTATCTTATGACTTTCTAACTACTGTCTGTCAAGAAAAGTCGAAGTCACGATACCTATCTACCGAACCATCGTCCTGGTAGTGATCCATGGAAGGCTCTAGGTCGAAATACTCTTCCTCTACCCAAGGTTCCGTACCACATAGATCAAAAGGAGCCCGAGCACCTACCGATGATAACAAATATCGGTTGAGCGTGGAATACTCAGCGTATACAAGCTAATAACAATAAAGCAATATAGCATAGAGCATACGAATCATGGAGACTGAAAATCCTTAAAGCATATCAAAGCGTAGAAACCGTGAAATAGCATATGAGATGAGATCCAAAACCAAAACCAAACCCAATACCGTGTGAGTCAAGCAATAATCATAGTCTTGTGAGTTCATAGAGTTCATGGAGTTACTTAGAGTCATTTATGATCCGTAGAGACATAGAGCATAGAGCAAACCATAGAGCCAATACCATAGAGATCTTAGAGCATTTCGTTTATGATCCTTAGAGCTTGTGAAACGATCTTAGAGCTTATCATAGAGTTCTTGTGAGTGTGTATCATGATCCTTAAAGCTTGTGAACCAATCTTAGAAAAATTATGGAGTTGCTTAGAATCATTCCTTATATTTCATTTATTCGAAAACCCTTTCGTGGCATTGAAGAAATCCATGGAAAACATCGATTTATGCGAGACATGTGAGCATATGAGCATACAAGAACACTAGCATATTTTTACACCCAAAAACTCTGAGACATTATATCAAACACTTAGAGTGCATCATAATAATAGCTTACATCCAAGTATAAAGGAACCTCTCACCACATCTCAAATCAAGGTACATACATAGTAGATAGTAAGGAGAACAACCCGAGGTAACTAGTAGTATTGCAATATTGGTAGTAGAGTGTAGCTACCTTGGTGAAATCAATGGTTTTGATTCCAAAAGCTTGGAACACTTGAAGAACTTGAGTTCTTTGTTGAGAAACACCAAACGAATGGAAAGATCTTGATCTCCCTTCAAGCTTGTGCAACTTCTAGCTCACTCCTACTACTTCCTCTTCAAAAGCTCTCAAAATAGGGCACAAAGGGTTTCTGAAATCCTAAGGCATGAACCCAGCCCTTATATAGGCAAAGGGTAGTGGCTAAAGTCTTAAAACCCTTAATGAAGAAAATATGTGTATGACTGATCGATCGGTGGTACAGACCGAGCAACCGATGACTTACCGGTCGATCGGTGGTTTCAACCGGTCGATCGGTTGAAAACACCTCTTTGGAATTTTTCCCCATACAAAAAATTTAACCGCTCAATAGCTACCGAGAGATCGGTATAAGACCTGTCGATCGGAGGTTATCACCGAGCGATCGGTGGTCCCCTGTTTTCTGCAAAACCCTGTTTTCACTACTTGAATCTTCTCCAATCTCATTCCTAACACCTTAAATGATTAAAACACACTTCTTAAGAATATGTGGACCTATTAAAACATGCACGCCATAAATCCAAACATGTATATTAACATAAAGCCCATTAGTTAACAAAACCACACTTGGGCACTATTCACACTTAGTGAAATGAAGATTCGGGGTTCTACATCCCTCCCCCCTTACAAGAATTTCATCCTCGAAATTAGAACGACACCAAAAGCACAACAAAACAAATACATATGATACAACGAAGAAAACTACTCGAATAAGTGAGGGTACTTTTCCTTTAGTTCGGCTTCTCACTCCCACGTAGCTTCTTCCTTGGAATGATGTTGCCACTTCACAAGGACTAAAGGGTAGTCTTGTTGCGCCAGACTTGATCTTGACGATCCAAAATCTGGACTGGTTGCTCAACCAAAGTGAGATCCTCTCTAATCTCCACAGGATTAAGAGCAATGACGTGTGATGGATCGGGAATGTATTTCCTAAGCATAGAGACGTGAAATACATTATGAACCGCTGCCATGTGTGTCGCGACCCAAAACCCACCCTAGGAGTTAGAGTGAACTTTGGACGACTAATCATGGCTTACATGACTTGCTTGACAAACCAACCTGTAAAAACCCACAGAGCATATACAATAGAGGATATAAGCAGCGGAAACATACTCTAAAATAGCACAGTGGAAGTCTAAACAAACCTCTATGTATATACGAATCCAAGTTTATACAAAAGGAATCCAAAAGAAAGTGCGGACAGACCCGCCAAAATACATGGATATAATCACTCATGCTCACCCACAGCTAATCCACTCAGAATCTAACACCACCTACTGATAACCCTCTACGGGAGGTTCCTCAAAAGGTTCCTCGACGTACTCCTCCTCCACCCAAGGGCCAGGAGCACAAACATCAAATGGAGCAGCAGATCCCTCAGAACCTGCCGACATAAGAAGTACGGCTGAGCATGGAATACTCAGCGGGTACTAAATACTAACCAATAGTCATAGCATAAAAATGGAAATACATAAATCAGAAGCAATTCATATATATTAGACGGAAACAATTCATATCATACAAGGGAGTAAAGCAATTTATAATCATGCTTGTATTTCGTAGAAAGCCGATAAAACCCTTGAAAACCTTGTGCACTTGACTTGATTGGAAATACCATTTCCGTGCTTGAAACTTGTCATGTTGTCTTATCTTGTCATATCATGCGTGTCATGCCATGTCATGCTTGCTTGGAGAGTAAACTACTTGTGAGGGAAGGGAGACCCTTCTTCCTAGAATGCCCATGCTTGTCATGTCATGTATCATGCTTGCTTGCTCGGAAAAGTAATCTACTTGTGAGGGAAGGGAGACCCTTCTTCCTAAAATGCTCATGCTTGTCATGCCGTGTCATGCTTGCTTGGAAAAGTAAACTACTTGTGAGGGAAGGGAGACCCTTCTTCCTAAATGCTCATGTCATGTCCTTTCACTT
This sequence comes from Tetracentron sinense, assembly GCA_015143295.1. Lineage (NCBI taxonomy): Eukaryota > Viridiplantae > Streptophyta > Magnoliopsida > Trochodendrales > Trochodendraceae > Tetracentron > Tetracentron sinense. The sequence continues at coordinate 6,223,968 of CM026553.1, read as the reverse complement.
GTGAGATGTCCTTGTGAGATGTACTTGCGAGGGAAGGGAAACCCTTCTTATGATATGTATGTACTTGCGAGGGAAGGGAGACCCTTCTTATGATAATGCATGATTGTCTTGTCCTTGCCAAAAGCGAGGTAAAACATATCGTCGGATAAGCCCCACCTCTAAATCCCATTCTTGAAAACCTCGGTAAATCATGTCATGCATGCCGTGCTCGTGAGAACCGTGTATATACTTGCATTTAAATTTAAATATGACATTTGGGTAATTTCACAACACATATAACATCAATGATTGAGCAATGTAATATTCAAATCATTTAGGGAAAGTAAGAAAACACACTATCATAGGCCCTAGCAATATTCATAATTTATTAGGCATGCATTTCCTAATTTACAACTCATTTTATTCACCTTGGCATTTCATCAAACATGGTGTGTTCATTATTCATTATTCATTTAAACCCAACTCATGCTTTTCTAGGTGGATTATGCTCACATCACACTTGTATGAATAATGAATAATGAACAACTCATGCTTTTCTAGGTGGATTATACTCACATCACACTTGTATGTTCATTATTAGTACAATGCCCTTTCTCATTCATTCATCACATCATCCACACGGCATCCATTCGCCAACATCCACCTCCATTCACCATTCATACCACCAATCTCATAACACCCATCTCATAATACATGTGTAAATGAAAGAAGACAAGGAGAAATACAGTAAAAGAAGGAACTATAACCAGGAGGGTAGTAAGAAGTACCGACCTTGATCAAGTGAGGAAGAAATCCCCTTTCCAAAACGACCGTGTAGCTGCTGCCCTAACTTGGAGAACGCTCTCCACGAGTGCTTGAGCCGAGATCTTGGAGAAGAACCGAGCTTCAAGTGATCTAGGGTCTCAAAACCCTTTGATTTCTCTTCCAAAGAAAACCCTAGGTTGGAATCGCCTTCTCCCCTTTTCTCCTATTCTCTCAACTCTCTAAGTGTTGAATGATGCCCTAAAGGCTCGGGTTAAACTCTTAAGGTAAGAGTGAACCGACCAAAAGACCATAATACCCTTACTGAAATTTCTGCAAAGACACGAGTGCCGAACACGTTGTGCTGTGAACAGTGCCGAACACGTTGTGCTGTGAACACTGCCAAACACGTTGTGCTGTGAACAGTGCCAAACACGTTGTGCTGTGAATAGTGCTGAACACGTTGTGCTGTGAACAGTGCCAAACACGTTGTGCTGTGAACAGTGCTGAACACGTTGTGCTGTGAACAGTGCTGAACACGTTGTGCTGTGAACAGTGCCAAACACGTTGTGCTGTGAACAGTGCTGAACATGTTGTGCTGTGAACAGTGCTGAACACGTTGTGCTGTGAACAGTGCTGAACACGTTGTCCATTGTGAATAACACGTTGTGCTGAGCTCGTTGCCTGTTGTCTTATGTACAACGCACCCGTTGTGAGCTGTGACTCGTTGTCTGTTGTCTTATGTACAACGTACCCGTTGTGAGCTGTAACACGTTGTCCGTTGTCTTATGTACAACATGCCCGTCGTGAGCTGTACAACGTACACGTTGTTGCTGTACAACGTACCCATTGTCTGTTGCACAACGGATGCACAACGTATACGTTATCAGAGTACGTTGTCGGAGCTACGTCCTTAGTGCCTTCCGAGCTACGATTACTTACAGGTCCAGACTGTTTTGGCCATATCTTTTGACTCGTTCGTCCGATTTTGACGATTCAACTTGTGTTGGGTTCATACTTCGAAAAGGAACATTTTTGACATTTCGAAATTTTTAATTTCTTCTTTGTTTATTAATTATACCTCTTTAAAGGCAAAATGGCAACGAAAGTGCCATGTATTGAGCATGAAAAAGTCTGGGGCTCTACAATGTGAGGCGGTAGGGCTACCCTGTAAGCAACCTCACCAACCTTTGTGATAATCTCAAATGGCCCCACGTACCTAGGGCTGAGCTTTCCTTTCTTCCCGAATTGCATGATTCCCCAACTCAGCGAAATCTTTACAAAAACCCGATCCCCAACTTGGAATTCCAAATCTTTGCAGCGAGTGTCCGCATAGCTCTTCTGCCTATCCTGAGTAGTTTTCAGTCGCTCCCTTATTACCTTGACCATTTCTACGGTCTGCTCAATCAATTTAGGAGCAAAGACCTTTCTCTCACCAACCTCATCCCAATAGATAGGTGATCTACAACTCCGACCATACAGTGCTTCAAAAGGTGCCATTTGGATGCTTGCCTGGTAACTGTTGTTGTAGGTAAACTCAACCAATGGCAATTGTTCCTCCCAACTGCCCTGAAAGTCTAGCATACATGCTCGGGGCATGTCCTCCACAACCTGATTCACCCGTTCAGTCTGTCCATCGGTTTGAGGATGAAAGGCGGAGCTGAAATTTAACCGATAACCCATAGCACTCTGAAAATTTCTCCAGAATCTGGAAGTGAACCTAGGATCTCGATCAGACATGATGGAAACTGGCACATCGTGCAATTGAACCACCTCCTTGACATACAAAGCCACCAACTGATTCAAACTAAAAGTAGTCCGATACGGAATAAAATGTGCAGACTTAGTCAATCTATCTACTATCACCCAAATAGCATCGGAGCCCTTCACCGTCCGCGGTAAATCCACGATGAAATCCATCGAGATATTCTCCCATTTCTTTTCTGGAATCGGAAGAGACTGTAAAAGACCTGTCGGCCTCTGATGCTCGGCCTTCACCTACTGGCACACAAAACATCTAGAAATATACTCGGTGACTTCTCTCTTCATGTTTTGCCACCAGTAGTGCCTCTTGAGATTCTGATACATCTTGGAACCTCCTGGATGTTCAGTGTACTTGGATCGGTGAGCCTAGTCCAAGATCTCACTCCTCAACACTGTGTCGGCAGGAACACAACCTGCCCTTGAATGTGATAGCACCATCACCATTCAAAGCGAACTCCTGACTACCCTTACTAACTGACTTGTCTTGGTATACAAGCAACTCAACATCCGAATTCTACAACTCCTTAATCCGGCTAAAAATATGCGGCCTAACCGCGATGTTGGACATCACCGGCCCGAAAGTGACATGCCTGAGACTAGTGTCTAGATTACACATATCATGCAACAACTTCCACTCATGTACTCTTAAGTGAGCCATAACCCCGTAAGGCTTCCTACTAAGAGCATCGGCTACTACATTAGCCTTACTCAGATGGTGCTGAATAGAAAAATTATAGTCCTTCCTAAACTCCATCCATCGACGCTGCCTCATATTCAACTCCTTCTGGAGAAAGAGATACTTCAAGCTCTTGTGGTCTGTGAACACCACGAACTCTTCCCCATAGAGGTAGTGATGCCAAATTTTTAGCGCAAAGACGACTGCTGCAAGCTCTAAGTCGTGCGTGGGGTAGTTCTCCTCATGCTCCTTCAACTAACGTGAAGCATAGGCAACCACCTGCTTATGCTGCATAAGAACACACCCAAGTCCAACAAGTGAAGCATCACTATAGACTTCAAAACCACCGCTCTCAGACGGAACCGTGAGAACAGGGGCTATGGTAAGCCTCTTCTTTAACTCCAAGAAACTCGCCTCACATTTTTTACCCCAAGTGAACTTAGTGTTCTTCCACGTGAGGTAGGTAAACGGAGCTGCTAAACTTGAAAATCCCTCCACGAACCTCCTGTAGTATCCTGCAAGGCCAAGAAAACTACGAATCTTGGTAACACTCTTCGGCTTTTCCCAATTCATCACTGCCTCAATCTTTGCAGGATCAATTGAGATACCTTCAACAGACACCACATGTCCAAGAAAAGACACCTTGTCTAGCCAGAACTCGCATTTACTCAACTTAGCATAAAGTCTATGCTCTCGAAGAGTCTGCAATATAAGGCAGAGATCTCTCATGTGATCATCCTGTGTCTGTGAATACACAAGGATATCATCTACAAATACGATCACACACTGATCGAGAGATGATCTGAACACCCGGTTCATCAGATCCATAAATACTGCCTGCTTGTTAGTCAGACCAAAAGACATCACCAAAAACTCGTAATGGCCGTATCGAGTCCTAAACGCCGTCTTTGGAATGTCTTCCTTCTTGATCTTCAATTGATGATAACTAGATCGAAGGTCAATCTTTGAGAAGAACCTTGCACCCTTCAACTGATCAAACAAGTCATCAATCCAAGGCAATGGATAACGATTCTTGATAGTGACCTTGTTCAGTTGCCTATAGTCGATACACATACGCATCAACCCATCCTTTTTCTTCACGAAGAGCACTGGAGCTCCCCAAGGTGAGACACTAGGCTGGATGAAACCAAGACCCTGCAATTCTTCTAACTGCTCCTTTAACTCTTTGAGCTCAATAGGGATTATCCTATACGGAGCCCTCGAAATCGATGCCATGCCTAGAGCTAACTCAATCGCAAACTCGATTGCCCGATCAGGAGGTAATCCCAGTAAGGTCTCCGGAAAAACATCCATATACTCACATACCACCGGAATGGATGTGGAGCCTCGTACCTCTACATTAGCGAGATTGAGAGCTGCAAAACGAGCAATGTCTCTCCTCTGAAGTCCCCTGAAATGAAATGGCTTTAACCCAGTGGGTTTAAAGTTCACCACCTTTTCAAAAGACGCCACGTGCCCATGGTGAGCTGAGAGCCAATCCATACCTAGGATAACGTCGAAATCCCAATCCTGAAATCCCAGAATGATCAAGTCGACTGGCAACTCGTGCTGCATAACTTACACAACACTACCTAGATACACTTTATCTGTCTCAATAGACTTGCCCAATGGAGTCAAAATGGACAACTCCCGATGTAGCTTACTCGGCTCAAATGTAAAACCTTCGGCAAAACTAGGTGAGACGAACGAATGAGTGGATCCCGTGTCGATCAACACTGTTGCTAGACACTCATTCACTAGCAACGATCCTGAGAATGAGAATGATAACTACCCAAGTTATATCATAACTATATACTTAATACAAGTAGACTTGCACATAGCAAAACATCACATAGGATACATATATACAATACATCAAGACAACCTTAGAACTTTGAAAATATCAAATTTGCGCATACCTTGCACAACCTTATCAGATGCCTCTGTGTCCTTGTCCGTCATAGCGAATACCCTTCCCTGATTAGCCTGATGAGGCTGCTGGGTGGGTGGAAAGGATGAAGAGGCCTGAGATGAAGACCCCTGAAGTGAAGTCTGCCTGCCTGGAGGCCGAACTCCCTGTGGTCCAGTCTGTGACTGCTTACAGGGGCAATCTCATATCACGTGGCCAACCTCGCCACAATGGAAACATCCACCTGATAGTCTACGGCAATCCCCTGTCTTGTGCCGACGACCACATATAGCGCATTCCTCAAAAGTCTACGATGTGGAGGGAGCCAGAGGCATAACCCTGGTAGCCTGTGATGCCATAAGACGCGGTGCCCGAGGCACAAAAGAAGGCCTCTGAGCCGACATTGGCTGAGAGAACTGATAGGGTGCAGTCCTAGTCCTCTTCTCGAACTGTGAAGACCCACTAGATTGACTCCGAGTCATGCTTCTCCCGAAGCCACTGTCTCTCCTCCTCATAAAGTCTTCCGCACTCTTCTCGGCGATCTTCACCTTTCCCATTATCTCTCTCCAAGATTCCACTTGGAGAATGGACACCTGATCTCGGATGAAAGCCTTCAAACCCATCTCAAACTCCCTGACCTGTAGGACTTCAGTAGCAACCAAGTGCGGGGCAAACCTCGACAATTCGGTGAACTTAGCCTCATACTCGGCTACGCTCATTATTCCTTGCTCCAAAAGCATGAACTCCCTCACCTTTTGTTCTCGAATAAATCTGGGAAAGTACTACTCACGGAAGGTTTCTAGGAACTCCGCCCATGTCCAGGATTCCCCTGCCTTCGCAACATCTCTCTGCCTTTGGGTAGCTCACCACCAATGTTTGGCTTCACCTTCCATCACGAAGGAAGCCCATTTGACCCGTTGCGCCTCAGCACATCGGAGAGCCCGAAAGGTCTTCTCCAACTGTATAATCCAGGACTCTGCCACCATTAGGTCCAGAGTGCCATAAAATGTCGGAGGCCGTAGTCTCCGGAAAGCTTCAAGTCCCGCGGTGTGATGCACCGGTGTAGGCACAGGAGTAGCCGGTGGGGTAGGAGTAGGTCTGGCTGCCAACAAAGCCAAAGTCTCCGCTATAGAATCCATAGCATTCGTAAAGTAAAGTGGCTCTTCCATTCGTAAAGTAAAGTGGCTTTTCCTCTCTCGGAACCTCACCCTCGGATCTCCGAGTATAGTAACCACGACCCCGAATGCCTCGTCTCATGATGTCAAATCCTGAGATTAATTGGCAAAACATGAGTCTAACTTGGATACCAATTCTCACACAATATATATATAGTAATTCAATTACATTAAATGCTATTACGCAAATAGTATACATCAAAGTATACACATATCATATAATTATAACTTAGAGTGTTCTAGCGTAGCTAAGACACTTGCGTTGGGCATCTACCCTTTTCCCTTGTAATAAGACTAAGGACATAGTCTAACTAGAACCTAGAGTAGGATCCTAGACCGACCTAAGGATTCTCTTGATACGGTTATGTCATGGTAACAAGCCTAACTCAACAAGTCCATCTGAGTTCTAAGTTCAACTCAGAGAACTTACTTCTGCTTAGCACAAGGGACACTAACCTATGTGACCTAATGCCTTAGCTCTGATACCAAGTCTGTCGCGACCCAAAATACCCCTAGGAGTTAGGGATACTTTGATTCGTGACCGCCGTATCATACTTCCGATATGATACATAAGACACACATGGAAACCTGTCAGAGTACATAGACAACATAGCGGAAACAGTATACAAGCACGCTGGGAATTAACCATACACAATAAGTATAGCTGGCACAGCAAACCATTCCTATCTTGGTCCAAACATGGAACCAATCCGAAAATACATGTATTGCAAAGATCCAGAAAGGTGGAGTGGACAAGTCCCACTCACGTACCAAACCTACTGTATCTGTATGTCTTTCGAACACGGGTCTCTGCCAACAAAAGTCAAAGCACGACACCTATTCGCCCAAAGCCCAGCCGGTAGCGTACCAGGCAGGCCCGGGTGGAAGTACTCTCCTTACCCCAATGTTTGGACTCAGCTAGGAGTCAAAAGGAGCCTGGGCGCCTGCCTGAATGACAACCAGATATCCGGGGAAGCATGGCATACTCAGCACGTAGACAAGGGCT
>CM026553.1:6170409-6216597 GCA_015143295.1 Tetracentron sinense | reverse complement strand
AGTGAGTAGCACCATTCACCATGCAAACAGAGAACTCCTGACTACCTTTTTTTTTTTTTCTTACTTAACTGACTTGTTGTATCAAGCAACTCAATCCCACCGAATTCTACCAAACTCCTTAATCCGGCTAAAAATATCGCATAACCGCGATGTTGGGAATCACCGGCCCGAAAGTGACATGCCTGAGATAGTGTCTAGATTACCATATCAGGCAACACACTTCCACTCAGTACTCTTTAAGTGAGCCATAACCCCGTAAGCTTCCATACTACGGCATAGCGGCTACTACATTAGCCTTTACTCAGATGGTGCTGAATAGAAAACTTATAGTTCCCTTCCTAACTCCTCCATCGACGCTGCTCACACGCACACCTCCTTCGGAGAAGAGATACTTCAAGTCTTGTGGTCGGGAACCCCACCAACTCTTCCCCATAGAGGTAGTGATGCCAAATTTTTTAGCGCCAAAAGACGACTGCTGCAAGCTCTAAGTCAGTGCGTGGGGTAGTTCCTCCTCATGCTACTTAAACTACGTGAAGCATAGGCAACCACCTGCTTATGCTGCATAAGAACACACCCAAGTCCAACAAGTGAAGCATCATATAGACTTCAAACCACCGCTCTCAGACGGAACCGTGAGACAGGGGCTATGGTAAGCCTCTTCTTTAACTCCAAGAAACTCGCCTCACATTTTTTACCCCCAAGTGAACTTAGTGTTCTTCCACGTGAGGTAGGTAAACGGAGCTGCAAACTTGAAAATCCCTCCACGACCTCCTGTAGTATCCTGCAAGGCCAAGAAAACTACGAATCTGGTAACACTCTTCGGCTTTTCCCAATTCATCACTGCCTCAATCTTTGCAGGATCAATTGAGATACCTTCAACAGACACCACATGTCCAAGAAAAGACACCTTGTCTAGCCAGAACTCGCATTACTCAACTTAGCATAAAGTCTATCTCTCGAAGAGTCTGCAATATAAGGCAGAGATCTCTCATGTGATCATCCTGTGTCTGTGAATACACAAGGATATCATCTACAAATACGATCACACACTGATCGAGAGATGATCTGAACACCCGGTTCATCAGATCCATAAATACTGCCTGCTTGTTAGTCAGACCAAAAGACATCACCAAAAACCTCGTAATGGCCGTATCGAGTCCTAAACGCCGTCTTTGGAATGTCTTCCTTCTTGATCTTCAATTGATGATAACTAGATCGAAGGTCAATCTTTGAGAAGAACCTTGCACCCTTCAACTGATCAAACAAGTCGTCTATCCGAGGCAATGGATAACGATTCTTGATAGTGACCTTGTTCAGTTGCCTATAGTCGATACACATACGCATCGACCCATCCTTTTTCTTCACGAAGAGCACTGGAGCTCCCAAGGTGAGACACTAGGCTGGATGAAACCAAGACCCTGCAATTCTTCTAACTGCTCCTTTAACTCTTTGAGCTCAATAGGGATTATCCTATACGGAGCCCTCGAAATCGATGCCATGCCTAGAGCTAACTCAATCGCAAACTCGATTGCCCGATCAGGAGGTAATCCCAGTAAGGTCTCCGGAAAAACATCCATATACTCACATACCACCGGAATGGATGTGGAGCCTCGTACCTCTACATTCGCGAGATTGAGAGCTGCAAAACGAGCAATGTCTCTCCTCTGAAGTCCCCTGAAATGAAATGGCTTTAACCCAGTGGGTTTTAAAGTTCACCACCTTTTCAAAAGACGCCACGTGCCCATGGTGAGCTGAGAGCCAATCCATACCTAGGATAACGTCGAAATCCAATCCTGAAATCCCAGAATGATCAAGTCGACTGGCAACTCGTGCTGCATAACTTACACAACACTACCTAGATACACTTTATCTGTCTCAATAGACTTGCCCAATGGAGTCAAAATGGACAACTCCCGATGTAGCTTACTCGGCTCAAATGTAAAACCTTCGGCAAAACTAGGTGAGACGAACGAATGAGTGGATCCCGTGTCGATCAACACTGTTGCTAGACACTCATTCACTAGCAACGATCCTGAGAATGAGAATGATAACTACCCAAGTTATATCATAACTATATACTTAATACAAGTAGACTTGCACATAGCAAAACATCACATAGGATACATATATACAATACATCAAGACAACCTTAGAACTTTGAAAAATATCAAATTTGCGCATACCTTGCACAACCTTATCAGATGCCTCTGTGTCCTTGTCCGTCATAGCGAATACCCTTCCCTGATTAGCCTGATGAGGCTGCTGGGTGGGTGGAAAGGATGAAGAGGCCTGAGATGAAGACCCCTGAAGTGAAGTCTGCCTGCCTGGAGGCCGAACTCCCTGTGGTCAGTCTGTGACTGCTTACAGGGGCAATCTCATATCACGTGGCCAACCTCGCCACAATGGAAACATCCACCTGATAGTCTACGGCAATCCCCTGTCTTGTGCCGACGACCACATATAGCGCATTCCTCAAAAGTCTACGATGTGGAGGGAGCCAGAGGCATAACCCTGGTAGCCTGTGATGCCATAAGACGCGGTGCCCGAGGCACAAAAGAAGGCCTCTGAGCCGACATTGGCTGAGAGAACTGATAGGGTGCAGTCCTAGTCCTCTTCTCGAACTGTGAAGACCCACTAGATTGACTCCGAGTCATGCTTCTCCCGAAGCCACTGTCTCTCCTCCTCATAAAGTCTTCCGCACTCTTCTCGGCGATCTTCACCTTTCCCATTATCTCTCTCCAAGATTCCACTTGGAGAATGGACACCTGATCTCGGATGAAAGCCTTCAAACCATCTCAAACTCCCTGACCTGTAGGACTTCAGTAGCAACCAAGTGCGGGGCAAACCTCGACAATTCGGTGAACTTAGCCCTCATACTCGGCTACGCTCATTATTCCTTGCTCCAAAAGCATAAACTCCCTCGCCTTCTGTTCTCGAATAAATCTGGGAAAGTACTACTCACGGAAGGTTTCTAGGAACTCCGCCCATGTCCAGGATTCCCCTGCCTTCGCAACATCTCTCTGCCTTTGGGTAGCTCACCACCAATGTTTGGCTTCACCTTCCATCACGAAGGAAGCCCATTTGACCCGTGCGCCTCAGCACATCGGAGAGCCCGAAAGGTCTTCTCCAACTGTATAATCCAGGACTCTGCCACCATTAGGTCCAGAGTGCCATAAAATGTCGGAGGCCGTAGTCTCCGGAAAGCTTCAAGTCCCGCGGTGTGATGCACCGGTGTAGGCACAGGAGTAGCCGGTGGGGTAGGAGTAGGTCTGGCTGCCAACAAAGCCAAAGTCTCCGCTATAGAATCCATAGCATTCGTAAAGTAAAGTGGCTCTTCCATTCGTAAAGTAAAGTGGCTTTTCCTCTCTCGGAACCTCACCCTCGGATCTCCGAGTATAGTAACCACGACCCCGAATGCCTCGTCTCATGATGTCAAATCCTGAGATTAATTGGCAAAACATGAGTCTAACTTGGATACCAATTCTCACACAATATATATATAGTAATTCAATTACATTAAATGCTATTACGCAAATAGTATACATCAAAGTATACACATAATCATATAATTATAACTTAGAGTGTTCTAGCGTAGCTAAGACACTTGCGTTGGGCATCTACCCTTTTCCCTTGTAATAAGACTAAGGACATAGTCTAACTAGAACCTAGAGTAGGATCCTAGACCGACCTAAGGATTCTCTTGATATCGGTTATGTCATGGTAACAAGCCTAACTCAACAAGTCCATCTGAGTTCTAAGTTCAACTCAGAGAACTTACTTCTGCTTAGCACAAGGGACACTAACCTATGTGACCTAATGCCTTAGCTCTGATACCAAGTCTGTCGCGACCCAAAATACCCCTAGGAGTTAGGGATACTTTGATTCGTGACCGCCGTATCATACTTCCGATATGATACATAAGACACACATGGAAACCTGTCAGAGTACATAGACAACATAGCGGAAACAGTATACAATGCACAGCGGAATTTAAAACACAATAAGTATAGCTGAAGCAAACACTCCTATTACTTGGTCCAAACATGAACCAATAAAATATACATGTATGCAAATATCCAAAAGGGTGGAGTGGACAAGTCCCACTCTCACGTAACAAAATACTGTATCTTATGTCTTTCTAACTACTGTCTGCCAACAAAAGTCAAAGTCACGACACCTATCTACCAAACCATCATCCTGGTAGTGATCCATGGAAGGCTCTGGGTCGAAGTACTCTTCCTCTACCCAATGTTTTGTATCAGATAGATCAAAAGGAGCCTGAGCACCTGCCGATGACAACAAATATCGGCTGAGCATGGAATACTCAGCATATACAAGCTAATAACAATAAAGCAATATACCATAGAGTATATGAATCATGGAGACTGAAAATCCTTAAAGCATATCAAAGCGTAGAAACCGTGAAATAGCATGTGAGATGAGATCCAAAACCAAAACCAAACCCAATACCGTGTGAGTCAAGCGATAATCATAGTCTTGTGAATTCTTGTGAGTTCATAGAGTTCATGGAGTTACTTAAAGTCATTTATGATCCGTAGAGACATAGAGCATAGAGCAAACCATAGAGCCAATACCATAGAGATCTTAGAACATTTCGTTTATGATCCTTAAAGCTTGTGAAACGATCTTAGAGCTTATCATAGAGTTCTTGTGAGTGTGTATCATGATCCTTAGAGCTTGTGAACCGATCTTAGACAAATCATGGAGTTGCTTAGAATCATTCCTTATACGTCATTTGTTCGAAAACCCTTTTGTGGCATTGAAGAAATCCATGGAAAACATCGATTCATGCGAGACATGTGAGCATATGAGCACACAAGAACACTAGCATATTTTTACACCCAAAAACTCTTAGAGACATTACATCAAACACTTAGAGTGCATCATAATAATAACTTACATCCAAGTATAAAGCAACCTCTCACCACATCTCAAATCAAGGTACATACATAGTAGATAGTAAGGAGAACAACCCAAGGTAACTAGTAGTATTGCAAGATTAGTAGTAGAGTGTATCTACCTTGGTGAAATCAGTGGTTTTGATTCCAAAAGCTTGGAACACTTGAAGAACTTGAGTTCTTTGTTGAGAAATACCAAAAGAATGGAAAGATCTTGATCTCCCTTCAAGCTTGTGCAACTCCTAGCTCACTCCTTCTTCCTCTTCAAAAGATCTCAAAATATGGTACAAAGGGTTTCTGAAACCCGAAGGCATGAACCCAGCCCTTATATAGGCTTTCGGAATACAACTTTTGATAAGCTGAATTCATATCCTCATCTGTTTCAGAGTCACTTTGACTCTTTCAACATCCTCACTAGTCTCGGTCTCATGGTTATCATCACTTTTCTCCTTCTCATTAACCAAGGGAAGAGACTCAACAATCTTAGATAGGGAAACAGTGAAGGCCACGTGCTTGGCAGATTCTCCACTTGAGGAAGAACCATCAGAGTGTGTTCACTTTCAACTTCACTATCTTCCCATGTGGCATTCATCACTTTACCCTTGCTTTTCTGATTATTAAGGCATTCAAGTGATATATGACCATATCCTTTGCATTCATAGCATTGGATGCCACAAGATTTTTTGTCTTCACCTTTAAAAGTTTTCTTATTTTTTCAAGGTTTTAACTTTGACTTTTCACCAGTTTTTCTTCCTTGTCTAGGATTAAATCTCCTATTTGTTTTCAAAATTTTCTGAAATTTCTTAACAAATAGAGCTAATTCCTTCTCTCCCAACTCAGAGTCAGTATCATCTTCATCCAAGGTTTCTTTGACAGATTTCAAGGCTAGAGTCTTATTTTTCTTGGATGGCCTCGAGCTCAAAGGTTTGGAGGGACCCCACCAATTCCTCAATCTTGAGAGAGTCAACATTCTTACTGTCTTCTATGGCAGTGACCTTAGATTGGAATCTCTCAGGTGGAGATCTAATTTTTTTTCTCATAATTTTAGACGCACTTAACTTTTCACCCAAATTAAAACTAGAATTAATAATGTCACTCAATTTAGCATAGAATTTATCAAACGTGTCATTGTCTTCCATCTTTAGGTTTTCAAATTTTGTTGTGAGCATTTGAAGCTTTAAGATCTTTACAGCAGTGGTACCCTCATGGGTAATCTCAAGAATGTCCCAAGCCTCCTTTGCAGTTTCAGAAGACAATTTGTCTGAATTCCTCGGCTATAACTGTAGTAAAGATCGCATTGAGACCTTTGGTATTCCAACCACTATTCTCAAGCTCATCCCTGGATCAGTCTTTGGTGATTGTCATATCACCAACAATATTAGTGGGTGCAATCCACTCATTAACAATAAATATCCAAATTCTCTTGTCTATGGATTTTAGAAAGACTCTCATTCGAGCAATCCAATAAGCATAGTTATTTCTATCAAACAGAGGAGGATGAGATACTTAATCACCCTTTATTAGAGTAGTCATTGATCAAGGATTTTTAGGCAAGATCACACTTAAGGGTTTAGCCATGTGAGTGAACCCACTCTGATACCAATCGAAATATCTGTGTTCAATGATTCCTTTGATCTAGAGGGGAGGTGAATAGGTCTTCCTAGCAATGTCTACCAATTTTTAATTTATCGATTAACAATCAGAGTTATTGCAAGCAAAGCAAACAAGTACGAAAAGTAAAGAAGACAAGCAATCCACCACTCACAAGATTTTTATGGAAAACCCTTCTGAGAAAAACCACAGGACCTTGTTCAGCACAAAATCCACTATGAGAATAAGTTGTCAGACACAAGACCAAGTCTTACCAAACTGGACACCAAACACTATTTCTCGGTACATATTCTCCATCTTGTAGAACAACCACGAACTCCTCGTTTGATCTCTGCAACAGCAACTCTGGCTCCTCACCGGCCAACTTTTCTCAAAGTTTCAATCCACAATCCAACGATCGATCTCCGTCCTCGATGGCTTTGATAATGCCAACCAACACTCACACAAAGTTCAAACTAAATTTGAAGGAACAAAATACAGCTCCAGTGAGATAAAGGGGGATCCAGATAAAAATTATGTAGCAACTGGATGCCCTAGATCTTAATAACATAGAAAGCATCAAAAACTATCTAAGAGTTTTAGTCATATCATCTCGGTGAATGATGTTCACTGGTGAAGCTTAATCCACTCGAACCGTCAGAAACAATACTAGAAGCTCGATCCTTGTTCTTCGCTATCCCCACGAAGCTTTAGAATCTCCTTTGGAATTATAGAAGCAAGAGAAAGAAGATGGAGTAATGGTGTACACCATCTATCACCAAAAGTACTAAGGTTTAAAACCCTAGAATAAACAAAACCCAACTTGCACCACCAATGAAGCTCACGAAAATCCCTAGGGCTACCCCCTAGGGCTCACAGTTTGGAGAGAGAGAGGAGAGGAGAGGAGAGAAAATTTTTTGGAAAAAAGTGCTTAATGGTCTAGGGTGTTAGGGGTATTTATAGACTAGGATCATATCCTAATCCTACTCCAACATGATCTTATCTAGTAGGATTTATTAATTAATAATGACTCTTACTGTTAATTAATTAAACTCCTACTTAATCTATAACTACTTTAGTTATAGTAATCCTACTAATTAAAGAGTCCTTATTGCAAGAGAATTCCTTAATTAAAAGGGATAAGTCAACATTCAACAAAAAGAAGGAAACCTAGTTAAACTAGGAAACCTACACAAGGGTGGGCGTGAGCTTCAAGGGGCATGGACTTTGGAGAGTTAAACACTTCATGTTGTAATCCAATTACAACTTATCCTCATCCTTATTGCAATCCAACAATTGGATTTTAATTCCATAATTATAGAAATTATATTTCAACAATTATTCAATTAAACATATCCTAATCCAATTAGGATTACCAAAGTGGGCGCCCCACCCTAGGGTTTAAACCCATGGGCTTTGTCCCATATTAAAGGTCCATATTAAATGGGTTTATGGATATGGGTCAAACCCATTTTCCCTTTAATTATGTTAATTAAATAATTATCAAAATAATCCCTAGATTTAAATTAACAATTAATTTAAACCATAGATTAACTTTTAATCACTTAAATAATTGATTAACTTTTAATCAATTATTGAGCTTGTATTTCTTATGTGAGCACCTCCACAGATTGCTCTGGGACTTTCTTATCCTGGCTTACCCAATGTTATCCCATTGACCCTAAACAAGAAATACATCGGAATTTCAAGTGACGTGGGATATCCATGTTGCAATTGAATCCCAGTGTATGAACATTAACCATTATGGATCCCACCACATGAACTTTTAAATTCAATTTATCCTTCCAAATACATTATCCCTAATGGGCCTTTGAGATTAACATACTATCTAACCCATAGCCCATTGCAAATCATCCGGGTTTCCAAGACTTATGATTAAGCCATGAGAAACAATTTCTCATGAAAAACATTTTGAGAAAATCCTTTTATAAGTATAATACCTTTTAATAAAAGTATATTTCAAAACTTATTTTGTTTTCAAAATCACCTGCGCAGGATTTGAACTTAATCAACTGTTTTACCCGGAACTTGGATAATCTCTCAAATTAATGAGTATGGATTTCTTGTTTGAAATCCATCATGACTCGAATAGCTTTCTGACAATCCAACTGTCACTGTATTGTATTCCCTAAGTTAGAAAACACATTGGTGGAATCAAAATAGTCAGATTACTGTTCAGTCATAGATGAACTCATCAGATCTAAGGATCACCAAAACTATTCAATGTGAATGAGAGACCAACTATCTGATAGTATGTTTCTGCAAGAGGTCTCTCATTGAATACAATCAATCAGTGTACATTTAAGCACCCATATGCTGATGTGTAGTCTCCACTACAATAGTTTGAGATAGAACTATATCTCAACTATTGAGAACATCTTAGCATTCTGACAACCATATAAGTGAAGTGCCCAGCTTCACCCACAACTGTGACTATATAAGGTATAAGGAACCGGAAAGTTATATCTGCCTGTGATAATCTAATCACATAACTTTCCTAGAAATATATCCTATGGACCTTTATAGATATCTCATATTGTATAGATCATCTCATGATCATGGTCAATTACCCATAATGAATACACAATAGATTAAGAAGAAGTCTTTATTAATCAAATTAATAAAAGTCTAACAATCTAAATGACTTTTCTGGGCATCATGTCTAATAATCTAACAACAATGGAGATCAACCGATGCAATTCAAGATAGAACAATTCGATCTTGCATCAACTAGAGCATGAGAGAGGATAACTAAGGGAATCCACCAAGTGGGGATTTAAGAACCCTAAAATCTTCAGAGTAGTCTCTAAACTCTCTCTCTAATTCCTTAGAATGAGCAAAGAGATCATCCAATAAATAGCCAACGCAATAGCACTTGCCAAAACAAAGTCCGGATGTTTTAAGATACTAAAAATGTAGAACCCCGAATCTGTATTTCACTAAGTAGTGAATAGTGCCCAAGGGTGGTTTTGTACACTAATGGCCCTTATGTTAATATATGTGTTTCGATTTATGGCATGCATGTTCTAATAGGTCTACATATCCTTAAGGAGTCTGTTTAAAGAACTAAAAGTGCTGGAAATGGGATTGGAAAGGTTTAAAGTAGTGGAAACGAGGTTTTACAGCAAAATAGGGGACCACCGATCACTCGGTGATAACCTCTGATCGACCGGTCTTAAATCGATCGCTCGGTAGCTATCGATCGGTTAATTTTTTTGTATGGGAAAAAATTCCAGAGAGGTTGTTTTCAACCAATCTCTCGGTTGAAACCACCGATCGACCGGTCAGTCACCGATCGCTCGGTCTGTACCATCGATCGATCGGTCATACGCAGATTTTCTTCATTAAGGGTGTTTAAGACATAAGCCAATACCCTTTGTGTCGCGACCCAAAACCCACCCTAGGAGTTAGAGTGAACTTTGGACGACTAATCATGGCTTACATGACTTGCTTGACAAACCAACCTGCAAAAACCCACAGAGCATATACAATAGAGGATGACTGCGGAAACATAACTATAAAACACAGCGGAAGTCTAACAACCTCTAAGTATATACACATGGTCCAAGTTTAATACAAAGAAATCAAAACAAAGAAAGTGCGGACATGCCCGCCAAAATACATGGATATGATCACTCATGCTCACCCACAGCCAATCCACTCAGAATCTAACACCACCTACTGATAACCCTCTACGGGAGGTTCCTCCAAATGTTCCTCGACGTACTCCTCTTCCACCCATGGACCAGGAGCACAAACATCAAATGGAGCAGCAGCTCCCTCAGAACCTGCCGACATAAGAAGTACGGCTGAGCATGGAATACTCAGCGGGTACCAAATACTAACCAATAGTCATAGCATAAAAATGGCAATACATAAATCAGGAGCAATTCATATATGTTAGACGGAAACAATTCATATCATACAAGGAAGTAAAGCAATTTATAATCATGCTTGTATTTCGTAGAAAGCCGATAAAACCTCTTGAAAACATCGTGCACTTGACTTGGCTTGAAATATCTTTTCGTACTTGAAAGCTTGTCGTGTTTGTCTTACTCGATCTTGTCGAGCGTGTCGTACGTGTCATGTCATGCATGTCATGCGTGCTTGCTTGTGATCATGTAACTTGTGAGATACACTTGTGAGATATCCTTGTGAGATGCGCTTGAGAGATGCCTTGAGAGGGAAGGGAGACCCTTCTTTATGCAATGCACTTGCGAGGGAAGGGAGACCCTTCTTCATGATATGTATGTACTTGCGAGGGAAGGGAGGCCCTTCTTCATGATATGCACTTGTGAGTTAGGGGAGACCCCTCGTGGAATGTTGGTTCTTGTTTTCTTGTGAAAAGCGAGGTAAAACATATCATAGGATATGTCCCACCTCTAACCATGTTCTTGAAAACCTCGATAAATCATGTCATGCATGCCGTGCTCGTGGCAACCGTGTACATACTTGCATTTAAATTTAAATATGACATTTCGGTAATTTCACAACACATATAACATCAATGATTGAGCAATGTAATATTCATATCATTTAGGGAAAGCAAGAAAACACACTATCATAGGCCCTAGCAATATTCATAATTTATTAGGCATGCATTTCCTAATTTACAACTCATTTTACTCACCTTGGCATTTCATTAAACATGGTGTGTTCATTATTCATTATTCATTTAAACCTAAATCATGCTTTTCTAGGTGAGTTTACTCACATCATAAAGGTGTGTTTATTATGGATACAGTGCCCTCCCCATTTTAATCATCACAACACAACCCTTGGCATCCAATCGCCCATTCCATCTCCATTCACCATTCACAACCGTCCATCTCATAACACATGTGTAAATGAAAGAAAATCAAAAGAAATAAAGGGAAAAGAGGAACTATAACTAGGAGGGTAGTAAGAAGTACCGACCTTGAAGAAATGAGGAAGAAACCCCTTCCAAAAACGACCGTGAGGTGCTGTCCTAGCTTGGGGAACGCTCTCCACGAGTGCTTGAGCCGTGATCTTGGAGAAAAACCGGACTTGAAGTGATCTAGGGTCTCAAAACCCCTTCGATTCTTCTCCAAAAGCAAAACCCTAGCTTAGGAAACCCTTTCTCCTCTCTTCTAATCCCCCAAATCCTCTAAGTGTTGAGAATGAGCCCTAAAGGCTCGGGTTAAACTCTTAAGGTAAGAGTGAACCGACCAAAAGACCATAATACCCTTACTGAAATTTCTGAAAAAACACGAGTGCCGAACACGTTGAGCTGTGAATAGTGCCGAACACGTTGTGCTGTGAATAGTGCCGAACACGTTGTGCTGTGAACAGTGCCGAACACGTTGTGCTGTGAATAGTGCCAAACACGTTGTGCTGTGAATAGTGCCAAACACGTTGTGCTGTGAATAGTGCCAAACACGTTGTGCTGTGAATAGTGCCGCACACGTTGTGCTGTGAACAGTGCCGAACATGTTGTGCTGTGAATAGTGCCGGACACGTTTGCTGTGAATAGTGCTGAGCTCGTTGTCCATTGTCTTATGTACAACATGCCCGTCGTGAGCTGTACAACGTACACGTTGTTTGCTGTACAACGTACCCGTTGTCTGTTGCACAATGGATGCACAACGTATACGTTATCAGAGCTAGAGCTACGTTATCAGAGTACGTTGTCTATGCGTTGTTTGTGCCTTATCAGAGCACGTTATCAGAGCTACATCCTTAGTGCCTTCCGAGCTACGTCCTTAGTGCCTTCCGAGCTACGTCCTTAGACCTTCCGAGCTACGATTGCCTGCAGGTCCAGACTGTTTTGGCCATATCTTTTGACTCGTTCGTCCGATTTCGACGATTCAACTTGCGTTGGGTTCGTACTTCGAAAAGGAACATTTCTGACGTTTCAGAATTTCCAATTTCTTCCTTATTTATTAATTATACCTCTTTAAAGGCAAAATGGCAACGAAAGTGTCATGCATTAAATGTGAAAAGGTCCGGGGCTCTACATCCTCCCCCCCTTACAAAAATTTCATCCTTGAAATTTAGACGCTACTTGCATTACAAACCAAAAAGAAAATTACAAGTCATATACAAACTTATACAAAAACTCATTCAATTAATTCTGGGTACTTTGCTTTGACTTCGGCTTCACGCTCCCATGTAGCTTCTTCCCGAGCATGATGTTGCCATTGCACAAGAACCGAAGGGATTGTCTTGTTGCGAAGCACTTGATCTCTTCGATCCAAAATCTGACCCGGCGTTTCAATCAAGGTGAGGTCCTCTTGAATCTCCAACGGTTCCAAGTCTATGACATGCGAAGGATCCACAATGTACTTCCGAAGCATAGACACATGGAAGACGTTGTGAACTGCGGCCATGTGAGGTGGGAGAGCTACCCTGTAAGCAACCTCACCAACTCGTGTGATAATCTCAAAAGGCCCAACATACCGAGGACTGAGCTTGCCTCGCTTTCCAAATCTCATGATCCCTTTGCTAGGAGACACTTTCACAAAAACTTGATCCCCTACTTGAAATTCCAAGTCCCTACGGCGCGTGTCCGCATAACTTTTCTGGCGATCATGAGCGGCTTTCAATCGATCCCGAATGATCTTAACTGTGCCTGCAGTTTGCTCAATCAACTCCGGACCAAGTACTTTCCTTTATCCTACCTCATCCCAATAGAGAGGAGACCTACAACTTCGCCCATACAAGGCCTCAAATGGTGCCATTTGGATACTCGCCTGATAGCTGTTATTATAGGCGAATTCAACCAAAGGCAAGTGCTTTCCCCAACTGCCTTTGAAATCCAACATACAAGCCCGAAGCATGTCTTCAATGACTTGGTTCACTCTCTCGGTTTGTCCATCCGTCTGTGGATGAAAAGCGGTGCTGAAATCAAGTCGGGAACCCATAGCCTCCTGGAAGCTTTTCCAGAATCGTGATGTGAATCTTGGATCCCGATCTGACACAATAGTAACGGGCACTCCGTGCAACCTCACCACTTCCTTGATGTACAAAGCGGCTAACTGACTAGAGTTGAAAGTAGTTTGGTAAGGTAAGAAGTGAGCGGACTTCGTCAAACGATCCACTACTACCCATATCGCATCTGAGCCCCTTGCCGTCTTTGGCAAGCCAACTATGAAATCTATGGATATGTTCTCCCACTTCCACTCGGGAATCGGAAGGGACTGTAATAGACCTGCGGGCCGCATGTGTTCTGCTTTTACCTGTTGACACACCAAGCACCGTGCTACATATTCCGCAACCTCCCTCTTCATATTCCGCCACCAAAAGTGACTCTTGAGGTTCCGGTTAATCTTTGTACCCCCTGGATGCACTGTGTACTTCGAACGGTGTGCTTCATCCAAAATCTCTCTTCGAAGATCTGCATTGGCTGGGACGCACAGCCTTCCCTTGAATGTGATAGCACCCCGACTAGTGAGAGAGAAGTCCTCACTACCCTTAGCAACTTCCTTGTCCCGATAAGCCAACAATTCAGCATCCGTGGCTTGGTATTCTTGGATCAAATCTATAATGTATGGCCGAACCGTGACATTTGCCAAGATAGGACTACAGACAAAGTCATTCACACTAATGTCCAGATTTGCCAAGTCTTCAAGTAGCTTCCATTCCTGCACTAACATGCATGCTAATAACCCCGGAGGTCTTCTACTCAAAGCATCAGCCACTACATTTGCTTTACCCGGGTGGTATTGAATGGTACAATCATAGTCTTTCAAAAATTCCATCCAACGCCGTTGCCTTAGATTCAATTCCTTTTGGGAAAAGAGGTACTTGAGGCTCTTGTGGTCCGTATACACATAGAATTCCACCCTGTATAAGTAATGTCGCCAGATCTTGAGTGCAAACACGACTGCGGCAAGCTCTAAGTCGTGCGTGGGGTAATTCTTCTGATGCTCCTTCAATTGCTTCGATGCATAGGCAATGACTTTCTTTTGCTGCATGAGTACACACCCAAATCCAACGTGTGAGGCATCACTATACACCTCATACCCATAAGGTCCAGATGGCACAGTAAGGATAGGGGCTGTAGTAAGCCTCTTCTTCAGTTCCGTGAAACTGATCTCGCACTTATCACTCCATACAAACTTGGCGTTCTTCCTTGTCAGGTAAGTGAGCGGTGCTGCAAGGCTAGAGAAACCCTCTACAAATCTCCTGTAGTAGCCTGCCAACCCAAGAAAGTTGCGTATCTCGGTAACACTCTTGGGCCTCGCCCAACTCATAATTGCTTCGATCTTCTTTGGATCTACCGAGATACCTTCTGCAGAAACAACGTGGCCTAGGAATGCCACCTCTTCCAACCAAAACTCACACTTGCTAAGTTTGGCGTATAGCTTGTGCTCTCTTAGCATTTCCAAAGCAAGGCATAGGTCGCGTATGTGATCTTCCCGTGTCTGGGAATAGACCAAAATGTCATCAACAAATACAATCACGCACCTATCAAGATATGGCGGGAACACCCGGTTCATCAAATCCATAAAGGCTGCCGGCGCGTTCGTGAGTCCAAAAGGCATCACCAAGAACTCGTAGTGTCCATATCGAGTCCTGAAAGCAGTTTTGGGAACATCTTCCACCTTAATCTTCAACTGGTGATAACCCGATCGAAGGTCTATCTTCGAGAAAAATCTCGCTCCCTTCACCTGATCGAACAAGTCATCAATCCTAGGCAAGGGATACCTATTCTTTATAGTGACTTTGTTCAATTGCCTGTAATCGACGCACATCCGCATCGAGCCATCTTTCTTCTTAACAAACAACACCGGGGCACCCCACGGTGAGACACTTGGTCGAATGAAACCAAGACCTTGTAATTCTTCCAACTGGGTCTTTAACTCTTTGAGTTCAATAGGGGCCATTCTATACGGAGCCCTGAAAACAGGAGCTGTGCTTGGTGCAAGCTCGATCACAAACTCAATCTCCCTGTCTGGAGGCAATCCTGGCAACTCCTCTGGAAATACATCCAGGAACTCACTCACAACCGGAATAGTCGATGAGTCCTTTGCCTCGGGGTTAGCTAAGCTCAACGCCGCAAAACGAGCAATATATCTACTTTTCAACCCGCGAAAGTGGAATGGTTTTCCTTCTACTGGCTTGAAGAGTACCATTTTCTCAAAGCAAGCTACATACCCATGATGTGCTGCTAACCAATCCATTCCCAATATAACATCAAAGTCTTGGAATCCAAGGACGATGAGATCAACTGCCAACTCGTGGCTTCCAACTTGGACCACACTATTTCTATACACTTTATCTGCCAATACTGTTTTGCTGAGAGGAGTCGAAATGGCTAACTCCGGTTCTAGCTGACTTGGCTCTACAGAAAAGCCTTCTGAAAAACTCGGCGAGACAAATGAATGAGTAGACCCGGTATCAATCAACACTCGAGCCAAATACTCATTGACTAGTAGGGTTCCTGAAATTTTAACTAGCAGAGTTAATCCATGCATCAACAATGTATACATGTTGGTATATATACATATATAACATGCCAAGTACGTACACAATCAATTAATACTTAACAGTTTAATTTACGGATAATTAAATAAGCTACAACTGCGTACCTTGCACTACATCATCAGATGCAAGTGCATCACCCTCTGTTAAGACAAAAACTCGCCCCTGGTTCGCCTGGCGAGACTGAGGTGTAGACCGGGTAGTCTGAGATGACGCCTGATATGATCCTGCTGGGCGTGCTTGGGGCATAATCCCCTGAGACTGGCCTGGTAAATGCCGACTAGGGCAATCCCTGATCATATGGCCCTGGCGACCATAATGAAAACATCCACCCGATGCTCTTCGGCAATCTCCTACCGGGTGCCTTCGGTCGCATGAAGTGCAGACCTCGTGTGTATAAGTTGGAGGGGCCGGAGGTGCAGCATACCTCATCGTCTGAGGTGCAACAGGCCGTGGGGCCGGAAGAGCCTGAGGTCGCGGTGCCTGAGGCACATACTGCTGTGGAGCTGGAGGCGCATAAGATGGCCTCATCGGTGGTGCTGGCCACGCATACTGATAAGGGCCGGTACGAGCCCGCCTCTCTAGAGGTGCTGAACTACTGGATTGGCCTCTCGTCAATTCCCTCTTCTTAGACACCACCTCAGAGTTGGTCTCAACCAACAAGGCTTAATCCACCACTTCAGCGTAAGTGGCGTGCCTAAAGACCGATACTCTCTCCATGATGACATCCTTGAGTCCTTGCTCAAACCTCCTCGCCTTCATTGCCTCGGTGGCAATCATATGTGTCGCGAAGCGTGATAGCTTCGAGAACTTGGCCTCATAAGCGGCCACAGACATCGAACCTTGCTCAAGGTTGATGAATTCTCTCTTTCTTTTCCCGTGCTCCAATCGGAAAATACTTCTTGTAAAAAGTATCTTTGAACTCCTCCCAAGTCCAACGTTGACCTTGCATGGTCAAGTCTCGCGTCCTCAATGCGGACAACCACCAATGGTGGGCTTCACCTTCTAGCATGAAAACTGCCCATGCTACTCTATCCTCCTCTGTAGGCGAGAGGACCGCAAAGATCTTCTCCATCTGGATGATCCATGCCTCCGCAGCAAGAGGGTCCACACTCCCATGGAAGGGTGGAGGCCTCAATCTCCTGAATGCCTCAACTCCAGCAGTACGATGTACTGGAGCTGCGGGCGGTGGAGTAGGTGCCGTCGATGATGGTATAGCCTGCCGAGCCGCCAGTATGGCGAGTGTCTCAGTGATAGAGCCTAAGACTTGAGAGAGGTCCGGTTGCTCATCCTCATCCCGTGAAGAAGAGGAAGCTCTGGTATGTGGTCCACGACCCCGTGTGTTCCGTCTCATGACTAAAGTCCTGAGAATAATAACACCACATGAGTCTAACTTGAAACCATAGTTTATTTCAATGCCATTTCACAATAATTCAATTTGTATTAGTTGTATAATACTAATATACATCACATCAAGTCATCAGAGTATTCATCACATTATACTTATACTTTAGTGTTCTAGCGTACCTAGGACCCGTACTTGGTTAAAGCAACCATTTTAGACTATGACTAAAGTTTAGTCTTACACTTGGAACTAGACTCGCTCCAGACTTACTTCATTCCTAACTTGTTTCCTAACATATGCTCTTGTCAAGCCGTGGTATAAGATTCTAAGTGACCCTAGAGACCTAAAGCCTAAGCTCTGATACCACTTCTGTCGCGACCCAAAACCCACCCTAGGAGTTAGAGTGAACTTTGGACGACTAATCATGGCTTACATGACTTGCTTGACAAACCAACCTGCAAAAACCCACAGAGCATATACAATAGAGGATGACTGTGGAAACATAACTATAAAACACAGCGGAAGTCTAACAACCTCTAAGTATATACACATGGTCCAAGTTTAATACAAAGAAATCAAAACAAAGAAAGTGCGGACATGCCTGCCAAAATACATGGATATGATCACTCATGCTCACCCACAGCCAATCCACTCAGAATCTAACACCACCTACTGATAACCCTCTACGGGAGGTTCCTCCAAAGGTTCCTCGACGTACTCCTCTTCCACCCATGGACCAGGAGCACAAACTTCAAATGGAGCAGCAACTCCCTCAGAACCTGCCGACATAAGAAGTACGGCTGAGCATGGAATACTCAGCGGGTACCAAATACTAACCAATAGTCATAGCATAAAAATGGCAATACATAAATCAGGAGCAATTCATATATGTTAGACGGAAACAATTCATATCATACAAGGAAGTAAAGCAATTTATACTCATGCTTGTATTTCGTAGAAAGCCGATAAAACCTCTTGAAAACATCGTGCACTTGACTTGGCTTGAAATATCTTTTCGTACTTGAAAGCTTGTCGTGTTTGTCTTACTCGATCTTGTCGAGCGTGTCGTACGTGTCATGTCATGCATGTCATGCGTGCTTGCTTGTGATCATGTAACTTGTGAGATACACTTGTGAGATATCCTTGTGAGATGCACTTGAGAGATGCCTTGAGAGGGAAGGGAGACCCTTCTTTATGCAATGCACTTGCGAGGGAAGGGAGACCCTTCTTCATGATATGTATGTACTTGCGAGGGAAGGGAGGCCCTTCTTCATGATATGCACTTGTGAGTGAGGGGAGACCCCTCGTGGAATGTTGGTTCTTGTTTTCTTGTGAAAAGCGAGGTAAAACATATCGTAGGATATGTCCCACCTCTAACCATGTTCTTGAAAACCTCGATAAATCATGTCATGCATGCCGTGCTCGTGGGAACCGTGTACATACTTGCATTTAAATTTAAATATGACATTTGGGTAATTTCACAACACATATAACATCAATGATTGAGCAATGTAATATTCATATCATTTAGGGAAAGCAAGAAAACACACTATCATAGGCCCTAGCAATATTCATAATTTATTAGGCATGCATTTCCTAATTTACAACTCATTTTACTCACCTTGGCATTTCATCAAACATGGTGTGTTCATTATTCATTATTCATTTAAACCTAAATCATGCTTTTCTAGGTGAGTTTACTCACATCATAAAGGTGTGTTTATTATGGATACAGTGCCCTCCCCATTTTAATCATCACAACACAACCCTTGGCATCCAATCGCCCATTCCATCTCCATTCACCATTCACCATTCACAACCATCCATCTCATAGCACATGTGTAAATGAAAGAAAATCAAAAGAAATAAAGGGAAAAGAGGAACTATAACTAAGAGGGTAGTAAGAAGTACCGACCTTGAAGAAATGAGGAAGAAACCCCTTCCAAAAACGACTGTGAGGTGCTGCCCTAGCTTGGGGAACGCTCTCCACGAGTGCTTGAGCCGTGATCTTGGAGAAAAACCGGACTTGAAGTGATCTAGGGTCTCAAAACCCCTTTGATTCTTCTCCAAAAGCAAAACCCTAGCTTAGGAAACCCTTTCTCCTCTCTTCTAATCCCCCAAATCCTCTAAGTGTTGAGAATGAGCCCTAAAGGCTCGGGTTAAACTCTTAAGGTAAGAGTGAACCGACCAAAAGACCATAATACCCTTACTGAAATTTCTGAAAAAACACGAGTGCCGAACACGTTGAGCTGTGAATAGTGCCGAACACGTTGTGCTGTGAACAGTGCCGAACATGTTGTGCTGTGAATAGTGCCGAACACGTTGTGCTGTGAATAGTGCCAAACACGTTGTGCTGTGAATAGTGCCAAACACGTTGTGCTGTGAATAGTGCCGAACACGTTGTGCTGTGAACAGTGCCGAACAAGTTGTGCTGTGAATAGTGCTGAGCTCGTTGTCCGTTGTCTTATGTACAACGTGCCCGTTGTGAGCTGTACAACGTACACGTTATTTGTTGTACAACGTACCCGTTGTCTGTTGCACAACGGATGCACAACGTATACGTTATCAGAGCTAGAGCTACATTATCAGAGTATGTTGTCTATGCGTTGTCTGTGCCTTATCAGGGCACGTTATCAGATCTACGTCCTTAGTGCCTTCCGAGCTACGTCCTTAGTGCCTTCCGAGCAACGTCCTTAGCGCCTTCCGAGCTACGATTGCCTGCAGGTCCAGACTATTTTGGCCATATCTTTTGACTCGTTCGTCCGATTTTGATGATTCAACTTGCGTTGGGTTCGTACTTTGAAAAGGAACATTTCTGACATTTCGAAATTTCCAATTTCTTCCTTATTTATTAATTATACCTCTTTAAATGAAAAATGGCAACGAAAGTGTCATGCATTAAATGTGAAAAGGTCCGGGGCTCTACACTTTGCCTATATAAGGGATGGATTTGTGCCTTAGGGTTTCAGAAACCCTTTGTGCCCTATTTTGAGAGCTTTTGAAGCAGAAGAAGAAGGAGAGAGCTAGGTGTTGCACAAGCTTGAAGGAAGATCAAGATCCTTCCATTCTTTTGGTGTTTCTTGAAAAAGAACTCAAGGTTCTCACTTGTCTCAAGCTTTTGGAATCAAAATCATTGATTTCTCCAAGGTAGATACACTCTACTACCAATCTTGTGATATTACTAGTTACTACATGATGTTCTTCTCATTCTATACTATATATATATCTTGATTGGTTATGGTGTGAAAGGATGTTTTATACTTGGATGTAAAATATCACTATTATGTATTCTAGGTGTTTGATTAAATGCCTCTAAGGGTTTTTGGGTGTTCTAAACATGTTATTATTCTCCTATGCTCATTTGCTCGCATGTCTCGCATAAACCGGTGTTTTCCATGGATTTCTCAAGTTGCAAAAAAGGATTTTCAATAAATGACTTATAAGGAATGATTCTAAGCAACTCTATGATATCTCTAAGATCAGTTCACAAGCTCTAAGGATCATGATACACACTCACAAGAACTCCACAATATCTCTAAGATTGTCTCACAAGCTCGAAGGATCATAAATGAAATGCTCTAAGATCTCTATGGTATTAGCTCTATGAATATGCTCTATGGTATCTCTATGTCTCTGTCGATTAGAAATGACTCTAAGAAACTGTACGAACTCTATGAACTCTAGGAACTCACAAGGCTATGATTATCGCATGACTCACACGATTATGGTTTTGGTTTTGGATTTCGGATTTCATCACGTATGCTATACATGGTTTCCCCGCTTTGATATGCTTTAAGGATTTCAGTCTCCATGATTCGTATGCTCTATGTTACTATTGCTTTATTGTTAGTAGCTTGTATACGCTGCGTATTGCTCGCTCAGCCGATATTTGTTATCATTGGCAGGTACTCGGGTCCCTTTTGATTTGTGTGGCATGGAACCTTGGATAGAGGAAGAGTACTTCGACCCGGAGCCTTCCATGGATCACTACCAGGACAATGATCCGTTAGATAGATGTCGGGACTTTGACTTTTGTTGATCTACGTAGATTTGACACTATGTTTTGTTAAGTGACAGTGGGACTTGTCCACTCCACCCTTTTTGGATATTTACATACATGTATATTTTGTTGGTTCACGTTTGGACCAAGTTATAGGAGTATTTACTTTGCTTCCGCTATGTTTAGTAATTTTGGCTTCCGCTATGCATTATATCTTTTGTTTTCGCTGTGTATCTCTATGTACTCTGTCAGGTCTCTATGGGCGCCTTATGTATCACACGAATGTATGATACGGCGGTGACGAATCAAAGTATCCCTAACTCCTAGGGGGTATTTTGGGTCGCGACAGACTTGGTATTAGAGCAATGGCATTAGGTCA
Organism: Tetracentron sinense; assembly: GCA_015143295.1. Classification (NCBI taxonomy): domain Eukaryota; kingdom Viridiplantae; phylum Streptophyta; class Magnoliopsida; order Trochodendrales; family Trochodendraceae; genus Tetracentron; species Tetracentron sinense. The sequence goes on along the minus strand of CM026553.1, from coordinate 6,194,896 downwards.
CGTAGGCTAGTGTCTTTTAAAGTTGGAACTAGAGTTATTCTACTCTAGGATTAGTGTCCCTTGGGAATAAGCGGAAGTCAGTTCTCTGAGTTGAACTTAGAACTCATATGGAGTTGTTGTGTTAGGCTTGTTACCACGACATAACCGGTGTCAAGTAGAATTCTTTGGTTAGTCTAAGATCCTATTCTAGGTTCTAGTTAGGCCATGTCCTTAGTCTTATTTCAAAGGAAAAGTTAGATGCCCAATACAATGATCTTGACTACGTTAGAAAACTCTAAGTTATAATTACATGATTATATTTATACTTCGATGTATAATATGTGCGGTAATAGCATGTCATGTTATTGAATTGCTATATGTTGTGCAAGGTATGCGCAAGTTTGATATTGTCAAAGTTCTAAGGTTGCCATGATGTAGTGCGTATATATGCTATGTGATGTTTTGCTTTACATGTATCTATATGTATTAGGTATGTAGTATGATATAACTTGGGTAGTTATAATCCTCAGGTTCATTGCTAGTAAATGAATGTTTGGCACAGGTGTTGATCGACATAGGATCCACTCATTCATTCGTCTCACCTAGCTTTGCCAAAGGCTTTACGTCCGAGCCGAGTAAGCTACTTCGGGAGTTGTCCATTTTGACTCCATTGGGCAAGTCTATTGAGACAGATAAAGTGTATCTGGGCAGTGTTGTGCAAGTCATGCAGCACGAGTTGCCAGTCGACCTGATCATTCTGCGATTTTAGGATTGGGATTTTGACGTTATCCTAGGTATAAATTGGCTCTCAGCTCACCACGGACATGTGGCGTGTTTCGAGAAGGTGGTGAACTTTAAACCCGTTGGGTTGAAGCCGTTTCATTTCAGGGGAGTTCAGAAGAGAGACATTGCTCGCTTTGCAGCTCTCAGTCTTGAGAATGTAGAAGTACGAGACTCCACATCCATTCCGGTTGTGAGTGAGTATATGGATGTTTTTTTGGAGACCTTACCAGGATTGCCTCCGGATCGGGCAATTGAGTTTGCGATTGAGTTAGCTCCAGGCATGGCTCCGATTTCAAGGGCTCTGTATAGGATGGTCCCTATTGAGCTTAAAGAGTTGAAGGACCATTTGGCAGAATTACAAGGCCTGGGCTTCATTCGGCCAAGTGTCTCACCTTGGGGAGCTCCGGTACTCTTCATGAAGAAGAAAGATGGGTCGATGCGGATGTTCATTGACTATAGGCAGTTGAACAAGGTCACTATCAAGAACTGTTATCCAATAACTCAGATAGAAGACTTGTTTGATCAGTTGAAGGGTGCAAGGTTTTTCTCAAAGATTGACCTTCGATTTGGTTATCATCAGTTGAAGATCATGAAGCAAGACATTCCGAAGATGAAATTCAGAACTCAATACGGTCATTTCAAGTTTTTGGTCATATCTTTTAGGCTGACTAACGTGCCAGCAGCATTTATGGATCTGATGAACCGGGTGTTCAGAACATCTCTCAATCAGTGTGTGATCATATTCGTAGATGATATCCTTGTGTACTCACAGTCACGAGATGATCACATGAGAGATCTCCGCCTTGTATTGCAAACTCTTCGAGAGCGTAGTCTTTATGCTAAGTTGAGCAAGTGCGAGTTCTGGCTGAACAAGGTGTCTTTTCTTGGACACGTGGTGTCTGCTGAAGGTATCTCAGTTGATCCTGTAAAGATCGAGGCAGAAATGAACTGGGAAAGGCTGAAGAGTGTTACCAAGATTCGTAGTTTTCTCGACCTAGCAAGATACTATAGGAGGTTCATGGAAGGATTTTCCAGCCTAGCGGCACCGTTTACCTACCTCACGCAAAAGAACACTAAGTTCACTTGGAGTGACAAGTTCGAGACTAGTTTCTTGGAGTTAAAAAAGAGGCTTACCACAGCCCTTGTTCTCACAGTTTCTTCTGGGAGCGGTGGTTTCGAAGTCTATAGTGATGCTTCACTAGTCGAACTTGGGTGTGTTCTTATGCAGCATAAGTAGGTGGTTGCTTATGCTTCCCGCCAGTTGAAGGAGCATGAGCAAAACTACCCCACACACGACTTAGAGCTTGTAGCAGTCATTTTCGCACTAAAAATTTGGCGTCACTACCTCTATGGGGAAGAGTTTGTGGTATTCATGGACCACATGAGCTTGAAGTATCTCTTCTTGAAGAAAGAACTGAATATGAGGCAATGTCAATGAATGGAGTTCATGAAGGACTACGATTATTCTATTCAGTACCATCAGGGTAAAGCGAACGTAGTAGCCAGTGCACTTAGCAGGAAACCTTACGGGGTTATAGCTCGTTTGAGAGTACAGGAGTGGAAGTTGTTGAATCATATGTGTAGCTTAGACACTACTCTTAAGCATGTCACCTACGGGCCAGTGATGTCCAACATTGCGGTTAGGCCGCATATCTTGAGCCGGATTAAGGAGTTGCAGAATTCGGATGCTGAGTTGCTTGCTTATTAAGACAAGTCAGTTAGTAATGGCAGTCAGGAGTTTGCTTTGAATGGTGATGGTGCTATCACATTCAAAGGCAAGTTATGTGTTCCCGCCGACAAAGTGTTGAGGGGTGAGATCTTGGACGAGGCTCACCGATCCAAGTACACGGTACATCTAGGAGGTACCAAGATGTATTAGAATCTCAAGAGGCACTACTGGTGGTGAAACATAAAGAGAGAAGTCGCCGAGTATGTTTCTCGATGTTTGGTGTGCCAGCAGGTGAAGGCCGAGCATCAGAGGCTGGTAAGTCTTTTACAGTCCCTCCCTATTCCGGGATGAAAATGGGAGAATATCTTGATGGATTTCATCATGGGTTTGCCACGGACAGCGAAGGGCTCAGATGCTATTTGGGTGATTGTAGACAGATTGACAAAGTCTGCACACTTTATTCTGTATCGGACTACTTTTAGTCCGAGTCAGTTGGTGGCGTTATATGTTAAAGAGGTGGTTCGTCTGTACGGTGTGCTAGTTTCCATTGTTTCTGATCGAGACCCTAGGTTCACTTCCAGATTCTAGAAAACTGTTCAGAGCACTATGGGTTCTTGGTTAGATTTCAACATCGCTTTTCATCCTCAAACCGATGGGCAGACCGAACGGGTGAATCAGGTTGTGGAGGATATGCTTCGAGCTTGTATGCTAGACTTTCAGGGCAATTGGGAGGAACACTTTCCGTTGGTTGAGTTTTCCTACAACAACAGTTACTAGCAAGCATCCAAATGGCACCTTTTGAAGCTCTATATGGCTGGAGTTGTCGATCACCGCTATACTGGGATGAAGTTGGTGAGAGGAAGGTACTTGGTCCTGAATTGATCGAGCGGACCGCAGAAAGGGTCAAAATCATCAAGGAGCATTTGAAAACTACTCAAAATAGGCAGAAGAGCTATGCGGACACTCGCCGCAGAGATTTGGAATTCTAAGTTGGGGATCGGGTCTTTGTGAAGATTTCGCTGAGTCGGGGAATCATGCAATTCGAGAAGAAAGGGAAGCTCAGCCCTAGGTATGTGGGGCCATTTGAGATCGTCACTAGAGTTGGTGAGGTTGCTTACAAGGTAGCCCTACCGCCTCACATGGCAGCGGTCCATAATGTGTTTCACGTCTCTATGCTTAAGCAATACATTCCAGATCCATCTCACGTCATTGCTCTTGATCCTGTGGAGATTAGAGAGGATCTTACATTGATTGAGCAACCTGTTCAAATCTTGGATCGTCGAGATCAAGTCTTGCATAACAAGACTATCCCTTTAGTCCTTGTGAAGTGGCAGCATCATTCCAAGGAAGAAGCTATGTGGGAGCGAGAAGCCGAAGTGAAGGAAAAGTACCCTCACCTGTTTTAGTAGTTTTCTTCATTGGATTGTGTGTATTTTGTTCTTGTTATACTTTTGGTATCGTTCTAATTTCGAGGATGAAATTCTTGTAAAGGGGGAAGGATGTAGAATCCCGAATCTATATTTCACTAAGTAGTGAATAGTGCCCAAGTGTGGTTTTGTACACTAATAGGCCTTATGTTAATATACGTGTTTGGATTTATGGCATGCATGTTCTAATAAGTCTACATATCCTTAAGGAGTGTGTTTAAAGCACTAAAAGTGTTCGAAATAGGATTGGAAAGGTTTAAAGTAGTGGTAACGAGGTTTTACAGCAAAACAGGGGACCACCGATCGCTCGGTGGTAACCTCTGATCAACTGGTCTTAAACCAATCACTCGGTAGCTATCGATCGGTTAAATTTTTTGTATGGGGAAAAATTCCAAAGAGGGTGTTTTCAACCAATCTCTTGGTTGAAACCACCGATTGACCGGTCAGTCAACGATCGCTCGGTCTGTACCACCGATCGATCGGTCATACGCAGATTTTCTTCATTAAGGGTGTTTAAGACATTAGCCACTACCCTTTGCCTATGTAAGGGCTGGGTTCGTGCCTTAGGGTTTTAGAAACCCTTTGTGCCCTATTTTGAGAGCTTTTGAAGCAGAAGAAGAAGGCGAGAGCTAGGTGTTGCACAAGCTTGAAGGAAGATCAAGATCCTTCCATTCTTTTGGTGTTTCTTGACAAAGAGCTCAAGGTTCTCACTTGTCTCAAGCTTTTGGAATCAAAATCATTGATTTCACCAAGGTAGATACACTCTACTACCAATCTTGTGATATTACTAGTTACTACATGATGTTCTTCTCATTCTATACTATATATATATCTTGATTGGTTATGGTGTGAAAGGATGTTGTTTTATACTTGGATGTAAAATATCACTATTATGTATTCTAGGTGTTTGATTAAATGCCTCTAAGGGTTTTTGGGTGTTCTAAACATGTTATTATTCTCCTATGCTCATATGCTCGCATGTCTCGCATGAACCGGTGTTTTCCATGGATTTCTCAAGTTGCGAAAAAGGATTTTCAATAAATGACTTATAAAGAATGATTCTAAGCAACTCTATGAGATCTCTAAGATCGGTTCACAAGCTCTAAGGATCATGATACACACTCACAAGAACTCCACAATATCTCTAAGATCGTCTCACAAGCTCTAAGGATCATAAACGAAATGCTCTAAGATCTTTATGGTATTGGCTCTATGAATATGCTCTATGGTATCTCTATGTCTCTACGGATCATAAATGACTCTAAGAAACTCTACGAACTCTACGAACTCACAAGGCTATGATTATCGCATGACTCACACGATTATGGTTTTGGTTTCGGATTTCAGATTTCAGATTTCATCACATATGCTATACATGGTTTCCCCGCTTTGATATGCTTTAAGGATTTCAGTCTCCATGATTCGTATGCTCTATGTTACTATTGCTTTATTGTCAATAGCTTGTATACGCTGCGTATTGCTCGCTCAGCCGATATTTGTTATCATTGGCAGGTACTCGGGTCCCTTTTGATTTGTGTGGCATGGAACCTTGGATAGAGGAAGAGCACTTTGACCCGGAGCCTTCCATTGATCACTACCAGGACAATGATCCGTTAGATAGATGTCGGGACTTTGACTTTTGTTGATCTACGTAGATTTGACACTATGTTTTGTTAAGTGACAGTGGGACTTGTCCACTCCACCCTTTTTGGATATTTACATACATGTATATTTTGTTGGTTCACGTTTGGACCAAGTTATAGGAGTATTTACTTTGCTTCCGCTATGTTTAGTAATTTTGGCTTCCGCTATGCATTATATCTTTTGTTTCCACTGTTTATCTCTATATACTCTGTCAGGTCTCTATGGGTGCCTTATGTATCATACGGATGTATGATATGGCGGTCACGAGTTAAAGTATCCCTAACTCCTAGGGGGTATTTTGGGTCGCGATAAAAATTATGTGGTCCGTTCGAACGACCATTAGGGACGTTCGAATGACCTTGGAATTAGATGAAATTTGTTAAAAACGGGGGGCTAGACAAGCTACTATTTCTGAGTTTATATTGCCCGTTCAAACGGTCAGCTGGCCGTTCTTGGTTGTTCAAATGGCCAGGCTTGGCGTTCGAATGACCATAGGGCCACATATCAATTCCTAATATCTGGGTGACAACCCATGCAATCTCTTGCTCTCCATGGGCCACCTCGATCCAAGGAACCAGAGTACAAATATCGTATAGTGTACCTACCGACATAAAAGTATGGCTGAGCATGGAATACTCAGAGAGTACAAGCTCCTAGCTAACAACAGTAATAACAAGCATACGTACTATCATAAACAGTTAATTAAGAGAATACAGTTCATAATTAATTCTTAAAGCAACATACAAAATCATTTGTTACATCATCTTTCACATGAAAGTAAAACATCTTCTACAGTCCTTACTATTTCTTATGAGTCTGTGTGAGCTTATGAGGCTTGTGAGATTTTTACGAGTTCTTGTGAGTTTGCCATGTGAGTTCTTATAAGCCTTGTGAGATTCTTATGAGCCCTTCTTTCATTATTCTTGTGAGCAAGAGATTAGTATCCGTACAACCTGGACTACCAATCTCCTTGACCATATATCAACTTATGAGCCTTTTCTTGTGAGCCAGAGGTTAACACCCCCACATGCCTAGGCTACTAACCTCCTTGACAATGTACTTGTGAGCCTTTCTTATGAGCAACTTGTGAGATCTTTTCTTATGAGCCAGAGGTTAGTAACCGCACATCCCTGGGCTACCAACCTCCTTGACAATGCCATTTACTTGTGAGCCTTTCTTGTGAGCTAAAGGTTAGCACCCTTCACTTGGGCTACCAACCTCCTTGACAGTACCATTTACTATTGAGCCTTTCTTGTGAGCCAGAGGTTAGCACCCTTCACTTGAGCTACCAACCTCCTTGACAATACCATTTACTTGTGAGCCTTTTGTTCTTTTCTTATGAGTTTTCTCTTCGCATAACTGTTCTTATCATACCTAACATCTTATTCTTATCATGTTTTTAACTTCATGTAATTGTACTTAAGATTTTTGTTCATGCGTGCCTACGTTCATTTAATTATTTGAAATCTTAGTACTTGTGAGAAAACATTGGTTCGTGCATGTGGGCGTGCTTGTGTATATAGCCATTATTGTTGATCACCATGATATGAACAACTAGAGAACATGTGGCACTTCAAGGTTCTATAGACATATGAGAAATTACAGAAATACTTAAAGAATCTTGGCACAATTATCAACTTGGGGAAAATCCCTAAATCATGGTTCATAGTTTTGGGTTAATTTCTCACACATGCATTTCATTAAACACCTAATATCCAACATTTCTTTACGTTTCTAATTAATTCATGGTTTCCTTTTCCAAACATATCATCAAACACCTTGTGTGTGTTTATTATGAGTACATTGCCCTTCACATTTTTCCATCACACATCATTCATTTCATCCACAACATTTCACTTATCTTGTTTATATTGAGGAAAATGAAGCATTTCAAGAAGAAGGATGTATAAACTCAACAACATTATTTTCAAAGAGAAAACCTAGGTTATTACTAACATTAACTAGGAGGGTATACTAACCTTGAAGATCAATGCTTGATCTTGAAGAAAATCTTTGATTTGGGATCCCAACTTCAGGAAGAACACCAACTTGAAAGGTGGAGGAGCCCTTGCTTGATTTGGGGAAGATCACCTTGATCTTGATCTCCTCTAGATCTCAAATCCAAAACCTTGCTTTGGATTTCTCCCTAATCTTCGTTCTCCTTCCTTTCTCCCTCTTACTCCTTTTCTAGGTTTAGGGTAAACCAAAAACCTCCAATTGATATCCTATTTATAGGTAAAGGGGTGAAAACCCTAAAAAAAATCACATAAAAAAGTTTGATTCGCGCGCCTACGATCGTTTGTAGGCTTCCTATGATTGATCGTAGGTTGGCCAATGGGTTTCTAGCATTTTCTGGGCTTCATGATCGATTGTAGTAACTCTACGATCATTCATAGCACTGCTACGATCGTTCGTAGGCTTCCTACGAACGATCGTACCTGGGACAGAAAAATTCTAGATTTTTACACTTTCGTATTTCGGCCATAACTTTTGACTCCCTTATCGGATTTTGACGATTCAACTTGCGTTGGATTTTGACGATTCAACTGACTGATTTGAAACTGGGTTTCAGTAGCCCAGATTTTCAGTGGATCCGATTTCAGAATTCCAACCTTTAACTCGACCTTGACTAAAAACTTGGAAAAATGGTAAACATGAACCTTGAAGAGGGTTCCAATACCTTTCCAAAAGTTCAAGATTCACTCAATTCCGAGCGACGGTGATTAAACTAGGCCTTTTTAAGGTTGAGGGAAATGTGAAAACATAACCTTTTAACCATCAGAACATTTCATGTGCTTTCATACTCTTTTCCCTCGGTTCCAAGACCATACTCACACCTCATGACTCATTACACCATAGGTTTTTAACTCACCTAAGTGATCATTGAATTCATACCCACATGCATGAGAGGCCCTGACCTCTTCATGTCTCACACACAAGCACTACTCACCACACTATTCACTTACAACCCATTAATGCTTAGGGTATTTTATACCCTAGTTTTTACCCACTTAGAGTATCTTTATACTCTCATTTTGTGATTCTAAACACATACCTAAAGCCCTCACTTGACTCACCATAATACCAAGAACACTATGTAAGGCCTTAGGCCTTTACACACACCATGTAAGGGCACTATTCCTATGAATAGTGAACTCATTTCCGAGGCTCTACACAGTGTGGGTGAGCACAAGAGATTATACCCATGTATTTTGGTAGACATGTCCGCACCTTCTTTCTTTTGTTTTTCCTTTTGTACAAAACTTGGATTACATGTATATACATAGAGGTTTTGTTAGACTTCCGCTATGCTATGTTAGTGTATGCTTCCGCTATTTTGTCCTCTATTGTATATGCTCAGTGTGTTTTGCAGGATGGTTTGTCAAGCATGTCATGTAAGTCATGATAAGTCGTCCAAGATTCATTCTAACTCTTAGGGTGGGTTTTAGGTCACAACAAGAAGTGGTATCAGAGCTTAGGCTTTAGGTCTCGTAGGGTCACTTATAATCTGGTACCACGGCTTGACAAGATCATATGTCGGGGAGCAAGTTAGGAAGGAAGTAAGTCAGAAGTGAGTCATGTTCCAAGTGTAAGACTAAACTTTAGTCTTAGTCTAAAATGGTTGCTTCAACCAAGTACCGGTCTTAGGAACGCTAGGACACCAAAGTATAATATTATAAATACTCTAATGACTTGATGTGATGAATATGCTAGTACTATACTATTATTGATTGCCCTATTGTGAAATTGAATCAATGCGATAAATTGTGGTTCAAAGTTAGAATCATGTGGTGCTATTATTCTCAGGACTTTAGTCATGAGGCGGGGCACATGGGGTCGCGGACCACACACTAGAGCTTCCTCTTCTTCTCAAGATGAGGATGAGCAGCCAAACCTCTCTCAGGTCTTAGGCTCTATTGTGAAGACATTAGCCATACTAGCAGCTAGACAGATTATTCCCTCATTGGCAGCACCTACTCCACTGCCTGCAGCACCAGTACATCGCACAGCTGGGGTTGAGGCATTTTAGAGAATGAGGCCTCCATCATTCCATGGGAGTGTGGACCCTCTTGTTGCAGAGGCTTGGATCCTCCAGTTAGAGAAGATCTTCGCGGCCCTCTCACCCATAGAGGAAGAAAGAGTGGCATGGGTTGTTTTTATGCTAGAGAGTGAGGCTCACCATTAGTGGTTGTCCGCCTTGAGGAATCAGGAATTGACCAGGCAAGGTCAACCATGGACATGGAGCGAGTTCATGGATACCTTCTATAAGAAGTACTTTTCAGTGGGAGTGTAGAGCCCCGGACCTTTCACATTTAATGCATGACATTTTCGTGGCCATGTTGCCTTTAAAGAGGTATAATTAATAAATAAGGAAGAAATTGGAAATTCTGAAATGTCAGAAATGTTCCTTTTCAAAGTACGAACCCAACGCAAGTTGAATCGTCAAAATCAGACGAACGAGTCAAAAGATATGGCCAAAACAGTCTGAACCTGAAGGCAATCGTAGCTCGGAAGGCGCTAAGGACGTAGCTCGGAAGGCGCTAAGGACGTAGCTCTAGCTCTGATAACGTACTCGTTGTGCATCCATTGTGCAACAGACAATGGGTACGTCGTGCAGCAGACAACGTATACGTTGTGTAACAGACAACGTATAACGATGTATAGCTCACAACGGGTACGTTGTACATAAGACAACGGACAACGTGTTCGGCACTATTCACAACACAACGTGTTTGGCACTGTTCACAACACAACGTGTTTGGCACTGTTCACAACACAATGTGTTCAGCACTGTCACAACACAACGTGTTTGGCACTGTTCACAACACAACATGTTCAGCACTGTTCACAGCACAACGTGTTTGGCACTGTTCATAGCACAACGTGTTCAGCACTATTCACAGCACAACGTGTTTGGCACTGTTCACAGCACAACGTGTTCGGCACTCGTGTCTTTGCAGAAATTTCAGTAAGGGTATTATGGTCTTTTGGTCGGTTCACTCTTACCTTAAGAGTTTAACCCGAGCCTTTAGGGCATCATTCGACACTTAGAGAGTTTGAGAGAATAGGAGAAAGGGGAGAAGGCGATTCCAACCTAGGGTTTTTCTTTGGAAGAGAAATCAAAGGGTTTTGAGGCCCTAGATCACTTCAAGTTCGGCTCTTCTCCAAGATCTCGGCTCAAGCACTCGTGGAGAGCGTTCTCCAAGCTAGGGCAGCAGCTACACAGTCGTTTTGGAAAGGGGATTTCTTCTTCATTTCTTCAAGGTCGGTACTTCTTGCTACCCTCCTAGTTATAGTTCCTCTTTCCCCTTTATTTCTCTTTATTTTCCTTTATTTACACATGTGCTATGAGATGGATGGTTGGGAATGGTGAATGGAGATGGAATGGGCGATTGGATGCCAATGGTTGTGTTGTGATGATTATAATGGGGAGGGCATTGTTCCAATAATGAACATACATGTATGATTTGAGAAAAACCCATCTAGAAAAGCATGTTGTAGGGTAAATCAATAATGAACACACTATGTTTGATGAAATGCCAAAATTAGGAAATGCATGCCTAATAAATTATGGATATTGCTAGGGCCTATGATAGTGTGTTTTCTTGCTTTCCCTAAATGATATGAATATTACATTGCTCAATCATTGATGTTATATGTGTTGTGAGATTACCCAAATGTCATATTTAAATTTAAATGCAAGTATGTACACGGTTTCCACGAGCACGGCATGCATGACATGATTTATCGAGGTTTTCAAGAACATGGTTAGAGGTGGGACATATCCTACGATGTGTTTTACCTCGCTCTTGGCAAGGACAAGTCAATCATGCATTATCATAAGAAGGGTCTCCCTTCCCTCGCAAGTACATACATATCATAAGAAGGGTTTCCCTTCCCTCACAAGTACATCTCACAAGGACATCTCACAAGTTTCGGACATGACATGAGCATTTTAGGAAGAAGGGTCTCCCTTCCCTCACAAGTAGAGTACTTTTCCGAACAATCAAGCATGATACATGACATGACAAGCATGGGCATTTAGGAAGAAGGGTCTCCCTTCCCTCACAAGTAGTTTACTTTTCCAAGCAAGCATGACAAGACATGGCATGACAAGCATAAGCATTCTAGGAAGAAGGGTCTCCCTTCCCTCACAAGTAGTTTACTTTCCAAGCAAGCATGACATGGCATGACACGCATGATATGACAAGATAAGACAACATGACAAGTTTCAAGCACGAAAATGGTATCTCCAATCAAGTCAAGTGCATAAGGTTTTCAAGGGTTTTATCGGCTTTCTACGAAATACAAGCATGATTATAAATTGCTCTACTTCCTTGTATGATATGAATTATTTCCGTCTAACATATATGAATTGCTCCTGATTTATGTATTTCCATTTTATGCTATGACTATTGGTTAGTATTTGGTACCCGCTGAGTATTCCATGCTCAGCCGTACTTCTTATGTCGGCAGGTTCTGAGGGAGCTGCTGCTCCATTTGAGGTTTGTGCTCCTGGTCCATGCGTGGAGGAGGAGTACGTCGAGGAGCCTTTTGAGGAACCTCCCGTAGAGGGTTATCAGTAGGTGGTATTAGGTTCTAAGTGGATTAGCTGTGGGTGAGCATGAGTGATTATATCCATGTATTTTGGCGGGTCTGTCCGCACTTTCTTTTGGATTCCTTTTGTGTAAACTTGGATTCGTATATACATAGAGGTTTGTTTAGACTTCCGCTGTGCTATGTTAGAGTAGGTTTCCGTTGCTTATATCCTCTATTGTATATGCTCTGTGGGTTTTTTTTTTTTTCAGGTTGGTTTGTCAAGCAAGTCATGTAAGCCATGATTAGTCATCCAAAGTTCACTCTAACTCCTAGGGTGGGTTTTGGGGCGCGACAGGGAGCCCGGGAAAAGAAAGAGAGGGAGTTCATCAACCTCGAGCAGGGTTCTTTGTCTGTGGCCCAAAATGAGGCCAAGTTCTCGGAGCTGTCACGTTTTGCGCTCTATATGATCTCTACAGAGGTGATGAAAGTGAGAAGATTCGAGCAAGGGCTCAAAGACGTGATTATGGAGAGAGTCTCGGCTTTCAGGCATGCTACCTACCCCGAGGTAGTGGACAAGGCCTTATTGATTGAGACCAACTCTGAACCTGTGTCTAAGAAGATGGATTTGGCGAGAGGCCAATCTAGCAGTTCAGAACCTCCAAAGAGGCGGGCCCGGACTGGTCCTTATCAGTACACTTTGCAGCACCAACCCAGTATGCGTGGCCAGCACCACCTTAGAGGCCATCTTATACGCCTCCAGTTCAACGGCAATATGCGCCTCAGGCACCATGACCTTAGGCTCTTCCAGCCCCATAGCTCGTTGCACCTCAGATAGTGAGGTATGCTCCACCGTCGGCCCCTCTGACCTACACATATGAGGTTTGCATGTCTTGCGGCCGAAGGCACCCGACAGGAGATTACCGAAAGGCATTTGGTGGATGTTTCCACTGTGGTCGCCAGGGCCACATGATTAGGGATTGGCTGAGGAGGCATTTTCCAGGCCAGTCTTAGGGGATTGGCCCCCAATCCATCTAGCAGGATCATATCAGGCATCCTCCCAACCTGCACAGTCTGTATCTCCACCTCGCCAGGCAAATCAAGGGCGAGTATTTGCCTTGACAGAGGGAGATGCACTTGCATCGGATGATGTAGTGCAAGGTACGTGTTTAGAGTTATTCATTATCCATGATGGTCTTATTATGCCCTATTCCTTGTATACGTATATGGCATGTTATATATCTATACATATGATGTTGATGCATGGATTAACTTAGTTAGCCATAATTTCAGGAACCTTATTAGTCAATGAGTATTTGGCTCGAGTGTTGATCGACACGGGATCCACTCACTCTTTTGTCTCACCCAGTTTTGCAAAGGTTTTTGTGTTTGAGTCTAGTCCGTTGAAGAGAGAGTTAACCATTGCGACTCCGCTGGGCAAGTCAGTTGATACGGATAGAATACACAAGGATAGTGTGGTACAAGTGGGGCAGAATGAACTACTAGCCGACCTCATCGTCCTGGATTTTCAAGACTTGGACTTCGACATCATCCTCGGGATGGATTGACTATCAACTCACCACGGACATGTAGCGTGCTTTGAGAAGATGGAACTCTTTAAGCCCGTGGAAGGGAGGCCATTTCATTTTTGGGGGTTGAGAAATGAAGATATTGCCTATTTTGTGGCGTTGAGTCTAGCGAACCCCGAGGTGAAGACTCTTCGACTATTCCGGCCATGAGTGAATTTCTGGATGTATTTCTAGAGGAGTTACCAGGTTTGCCTCTAGACAGCGAGATTGAGTTTATGATCGAGCTTGCACCAGGCACAGCTCCCATCTCCTGGGCTCCGTATAGGATGGTCCTGATTGAACTCAAGGAGTTGAGGACTCAATTTGAGGAGATGCAAGACCTTGATTTCATTCGCCCAAGTGTCTCACCATGGGGTGCCCCGGTGTTATTTGTCAAGAAGAAGGATGGCTCGATGCAGATGTGCGTCGATTACAGGTAGTTGAACAAGGTCACGATAAAGAATAGGTATCCATTACCTAGGATCGATGACTTGTTCGATCAATTAAAGGGAGAAAATTTTTTCTCTAAGATTGATCTTCAGTCCGGTTACCACCAGTTGAAGATCAAAGTTGAAAATATTCCCAAAACTACATTCAGGACTTGGTATGGACACTACGAGTTCTTAGTGATGCCTTTTGGTCTCACGAATGCACCGGCAGCCTTTATGGATATGATGAACCGGGTGTTCCGACCATACTTGGATCGATTCATAATTGTGTTCATTAACGATATCTTGGTGTATTCCCAGACATAGGAAGATCATGCACGAGACCTCTGCCTTGCCCTAGAGATGTTGAGAGAGCATAGGCTATATGCCAAATTGAGCAAGTGTGAATTCTGGCTAGAGAAAGTGGCATCCCTAGGCCACGTTGTTTATGTGGAAGGCATCTCGGTGAATCCGAAGAAGATAGAGGCAGTCATGAGTTGGGCGAGGCCCAAGAGTGTCATACAAATCCTCAGTTTCCTTGGGTTGGCAGGCTACTACAGGAGATACGTAGAGGGTTTCTCCAGCCTTGCAGCGCCGCTCACTTATCTGACAAGGAAGAATGCCAAGTTTATATGGAGCGATAAGTGCAAGATCAGTTTCACAGAGTAGAAGAAGAGGCTTACCATGGCCCTTGTCCTTACAGTGCCATCCGGGCGTGGTGGTAATGAGGTGTACAGTGATGCCTCACACGTCGGGCTTGGGTGTATCCTCATGCAGCACAAGAAGTTCATTGCTGATGCGTCAAGAATATTAAAGGAGCATGAAAAGAATTACCCCAGCATGACCTAGAGCTTGCTGCAGTGGTGTTCGCACTCAAGATTTGGTGACATTACCTTTACGGGGAAGAGTTCTATGTGTTCACAGACCACAAGAGCCTCAAGTACCTCTTTTCCCAAAAGGAGCTGAATTTACAGCAAAGGCATTGGATGAAATTTTTGAAAGACTATGAATGCACCATCCAATACCATCCGGGCAAAGCAAATATAGTGGCTGACGCTTTGAGTAGAAGACCTCCGAGGTTGTTGGCTCACATGTTGGTGCGGGAATGGAAGCTATTGGAAGATTTGGCAAATCTGGACATCAGTGTCAATGCTTCTATCCATAGTCCAGTGATGGCGAATATCACGGTTCGGCCGTACATCATAGATCAGATCCGAGAATTACAGCCCTCGGATGCTGACTTATTGGCTTTCTGGGACAAAGAAGTTGCCAAGGGTAGTGAAGACTTTTCTCTGACTAGCCAAGGTGCTATCACCTTCAAGGAAAGATTGTGCGTCCCTACCGATGTAGAGTTGAGGCGGGAGATTATGGATGAAGCCCATCTTTCGAAGTATACAGTGCATCCTGGGGGTACAAAGATGTACCGGAACCTCAAAGGGCACTTTTGGTGGAGAAATATGAAGAGAGATATTACAGAATATGTGGCAGGTGTTTGGTGTGCCAATAAGTGAAGGCAGAGCACATGAGACCGGTGGGTCTATTACAGTCTCTTCCTATTCCCGAGTGGAAATGGGAGCACATCTCCATGGACTTCATTGTTGGCTTACCACGTACGATAAGGAACTCAAATGCAATATGGGATGTGGTGGACCATTTGACGAAGTCTACGCATTTCTTGCCTTATCGAACTACGTTCAACTCGAACCAGTTAGTGGCATTGTATATCAAGGAAGTGGTTCGGTTGCACAGGGTGCCAGTCAGTATTTTGTCAGATCGAGATCAAAGATTCACATCCAGGTTCTAGAAGAGTGTTCAAAGCGCTATGGGTTCCGGACTAGATTTTAGCACCGCCTTTCATCCACAGACGGATGGAAAAACCGAGAGGGTAAACCAAATCATCGAGGACATGCTTCGAGCATGTATGTTTGATTTCAAAGGCAGCTGGGAAGAGCATTTGACTTTGGTGGAGATCGCCTACAATAATAGCTACCAGATGAGCATCCAGATGGCACTATTTAAGGCCTTATATGGGCAAAGTTGTAGGTCTCCTCTCTACTGGGATGAGATAGGAGAAAGAAATGTGTTAGGTCCTGAGTTGATTGAGCAAACTGCGAACAAAGTCAAGATCATCCAGGAGCGATTGAAAGCTGCTCAAGATCGCCAGAAGAGTTATACTATCACTCACTGTAGGGACTTGGAATTCCAGGTTGGGGATCAAGTCTTTGTGAAGGTATCTCCTAGATATGAGATTTAGCAGGCGAGGCAAGCTTAGTCCTCGATATGTCGGCCCCTTTTAGATTATCACACGAGTTAGTGAAGTTGCTTACCTGGTAGCTTTTCCAACCCACATAGCCTCAGTCCACAATGTGTTCCATGTGTCTATGCTTCAGAAGTACATTTCAGACCCTTCGCATGTCATAGACTTAGAACCATTGGAAATCCGAGAGGATCTCACTTTGGTTGAAAAGTCGGTTCAGATATTGGATCGGAGAGACCAAGTACTTCGCAACAAGGCTATTCCATTGGTTCTCGTGCAATGGCAACATCATGCTCGAGAAGAGGCCACATGGGAGAGTGAAGCCGAAGTCAAAGCAAAGTACCCGGAGTTGTTTGAATAGGTCTTTGTATCAGCCATGTAATTCTGTGTTGGTTTTGTAGTGCAAGTATCATCCAAATTTTGAGGATGAAATTTTTATAAGGAGGGAGGATGGAGAACCCCGGAACTTTTGTATATGTCTTCGAATGCGTGTCAAAGCATGATGCTTTGTAATCTCCATTTGCCATGAAATGAGAATTTGGAAACCTTTGGAAATTTTGCAAGAATGCTATAAAATAATTAAATAAAATATTTATTAATATGCCATAGCCTAAGAATGGCCCTAGTCATGTTTAGAAGTGGTCAAAATAGAAGTGGGATAGGTCCAAGTAGTGGATTGAGTGGAAAATGGACTCAGTGTCAAAATTTGAAGAACATCGATCGCTCGGTCCAAAGTAGCGATCGATCGGTCCATAACTGATCGATCAATACCTGTCGACTGGTCCAAAATTTTGTATGGTGAAAAATTCTAGAGGTGATTTTTCGAGAGCTTGGTCAAAAACACCGATCGCTCGGTAGGCGACCAATCGCTCGGTCTTTCGCGTTTTGCAAAAATTTCATTATGGGATTTTTCATCTTTTGGGCGCTACACCCTTGCCTCTAAGGGCTTGCTTGAGCCATGGGTGCCCATTCACAACACTTAGCAGTATTTTGAGAGAGAGTGAGAGAAGAGAAAGGGGTTTTTAACCTAGGGTTTCAACTTGAGAGAAATCAAGGGTTTGAGAACCCAAGATCATCCTCAAAGTTTGGATTCTTCTAATCCAAGGCAAAGCACATGATGAGCACGTTCTCCAAGCTCGACAGCGACCCTACGCACGTTTTGGAGGGTTTTCCCTCATCTATTCAAGGTCGGTACCATATGCTACCCTTTTAGTTCATCTTCTTCTTCTTTTCTTCATTTTTTTTTGGGTTTCTAAGCATGATCATGTGATGGAGTGAATGGATGGAGATGGACGATTGTGTATGGGCGATGGATGCCATATGTATGTTTTGTGATGAACCAAATGGGAAGAGTATTTTACCAATAATGAACACACATGTATGTCATGAGTATTTTAAGTCAAGTCAAGCACATGATGATTTCAAGAGTTTTTCCGACTTTGATATGATGAAAGGATGAACTATAAACTGTTTATTTTCCTGTCAATTATATGAACTATTTCCTGCTTCATTTTGTTATTATTTTGCTATGACTGTTTTTTAGTATTTGGTACCCACTGAGTATTCCATGCTCAGCCGTACTTTGGATGTCAGCAGGTGATAGTGGAGCAGCTACTGCTTTTGACATCTATGCTCCTGGCCCATGGGTGGAGGAGTATGTTGAGGAACCTGTGGAGGAGCCTCATGTAGATGGTTATTATTAACTGGTAGATTCTAGGTGAGTGTGGGTGAGCACGAGAGACTATACCCATGTATTTTGGCCGGCATGTCAGCACCTTCTTTCTTTTGTTTTCCCTTTTGTACAAAACTTGGATTACATGTATATACATAGAGGTTTTGTTAGACTTCCGTTGTGCTATGTTAGTGTATGCTTCCGCTATTTTGTTCTCTATTGTATATGCTTATTGTTTTTTGTAGGATGGTTTGTTAAGCATGTCATGTAAGTCATGATAAGTCGTCTAAGATTCACTCCTAACTCCTAGGTGGGTTTGGTCACAACACTAAGAGTGTGAGCGAAGCTTGAAACCGGAATGTACTTCTCTGAGTCTTTGATCTTCATCTTAACCCAATCTTCATTAACCAGAGGAAAGTGACACTAGACTTACAATTAACACCATTTGGACATTGGAATTAAGCCAATACAAAAGATTAACCTTCCAGAAGCCTTGACGGAAGCGAAAGGTAGGGGATGTAGACAAGTGTCCGAACCGGCATGAACCATGCCTTGGTGTTTTGCATTCTTATCTCTATCTCTATTCTTCTTGTGACTTAGTGCTTATTGCATTTGCCTTAAATATTTTATTAATTCCTAAACAAATAGACTAAGGCAAAACATTTATTTTGCATTGGACCCTATCACCCACCCCTCTATGGTCTATTACTGGGCAACAACCCGATATCCAAACACCGTATCGTATGGCTCCGTAGAAAAAAAACAAAAAAATTGCAAAGCTAAAGATTCAGTTGCAAGACCTATTAGATAAGGTTTTGATCCACCTAGTGTTTCACCATGGGAGCACCGCTGGTGATTCATCAGAAAGAGATGGTAGTCCCTGTGTCTGTGTATAATATCGTCTTTTGACATCAATCGACTCAGATAAGTATCCTCTCCCCAGGATGATGATCTATTGACCATTGCAAGGTCCCCAGTGTTTTCAAGATATTTTAAGGTTAGCTAGCCACAATGAGGGTTAGGGATAAAGACCTCCGGATGAAAACATTTCAAACTCCGTTATGGTCCTACTAGTCTGGCGATGCCGTTTGGCTACAACTGGCGCGTGTGGCCTTTATGGAGTTATGAATCAGCTTTTCACGCCGTACTTTGATCACTTTATTATGGTGTTTATCGAGTGATTCTTGGTGTCTCACCTAGTCGTGAAAAGCACTTGAGCACTTTAGATTATGTACAAACATTAGGAGCTCAGCAGTTGTACCTAAGTTCTACAAGTGCGAGTTCTGGATGGAAAGGTAGCTGATATTCGTTAAAAGTGATTTTTTTCAACGGATTTCCTTTGAGAATTATTGAACCTCCTACGTAAAACTTTTATTTTTTACAAAATTTTTCTCCGTAAGATTTTCTCCATTGCATAAAACTAATTTCTGGTCAACATGTATATTTGCATAAGTTTTTAAACACTTTCTGAACGTCTAGATACTTGTGCCATTTCAGTGACCTCTCTTACGTGTTTTCTTGTCTCAGGCAACCCTACTGGACGATTCTCAAGGCACGGAGGCGTAGTTAAGCATCAAAGCTCATTACCGAAGACTAAAGAGGCCAACAAGCTATACCAGTCGATGCCGGCTAAGTGTGGCTAAGCCCTAATCCCATTACAGATGATGCCTAGGGAGCTGAAGAGTTGATTTTCCAAGCAAAAGGACTTGAGTATAAAGATCACTATACAAGACAAAGGAGAAAGCTTGTTTAGTTGGTGAAATTTATGGGAGAGTAGTGGTTAGAACTAGGGTTCAAAACCTTTGCCATCGATTTCTCTTCTTTTCTCTTTTATTTCTCAAAAACCCATCTCTCTCTCCTCATCCTATTCATCCAACCTTAATCATCTTTAGCCGTCCACCTTACTTTTCAAAGCCTAGTATTTTCAAAAAACCCTAATCCCATCTCTTCTAGCCTAAATCCTAGCCACCCTTTTCCTAAACCTAATTCCTAGCCACCAATTTCACTAACCCTAAAACCTAATATCACGAGATTAGTGGCCACACCTCACTTCCTACTTTCCCACCTTCTATTCGAGCCATTTCTTCTTTAGTTAGAAACATTGCTAATTCCACACACTTTCCATTTTCTAACCTTGATATTCCCACCATCCATCCCTCTCTCTCTATATAATCCCATAGGTTCCACAAGAGTGTATCATAAACTTTCTTTCATTCTACAGCCCCCTTCTTTTCTCACCCCTCACTCTCTCTAACCTAAGTTCTTAGACCTAGACCCTTCTTCTAAGTAGTGGCCGTACACTTCTTTTCCTCACCCCACTACCTCTCTCTCACCTACCTTCACCACTTTCATCTCAACCACTTCCTCTTTCACCTCCTCTCTCTGTCCTCTTCTTCTCCATCCACCCTTCTTGAGTTCTAACCTTACATTCTCTCTCCTTATCCCTTTGTTTTCGGTTACGAAGCATCCTTGCATTAGAGAAGTGAAGATCCCATAAGCAGGCTCCTCTCACTCTTGGATTTACACTTGTTTCGTACTTTTTTAGATTTCTTGCATTATTTCTAGTGCAATCCTTTGTAAGTGATCTTTTTAATTTAATGATCCTTTCTCTTCATCATTGGTTTTTATTTCCTTGTCGTTTATTATAGTTTTCCAGCTATTGTGCATGGTGATTAGGTAGATCTAATACCTCTCCCAAATTATTATTATTTTAAAAAAAATCGACTCCATTTCTCATCATCCCATCTTTCTTCCTCTAGTACCCATTTTATTTTATTTTCTTTCTTGCACTAACTTAACTACCCCTAAGTGAGGATTCGACATCCGACCACCGCATGCAAATTCCTATTTTGGCCGGAATTTCAGATCGGATATTACAATATTTTTGAATGGGTTGATTCTTTCAACTACCGAAAACCTTGGTTATCAAATGGTCGCCCGTTGCCGCCGGTGAAGGAAGTGCTTAAGAAAGAGAAAATTTTCGAAAAAAAAAAGCAAGGATTTGTGATCCCCTTCTTCTCTTTCTTATTTACTTGGTTACTTTTATTTTTATTTTTTTAAGCCTCGGATGGCGCAGTGCAAACTGTAACTAATTTAGACTGTCTACATCTTTTTTCTTTTATATTATTTTTAGATATGTGGTTTCACGGGCTGGTAGCAACCCTTGAGCGAAAAAAAAAAAAAAAAAGTGTTAGTTTAGATTATACATATGTTTTTTTTAGGTGATTAGTATTTGGGAATTATGCTTTTGGAGACTTTTCGAATAAGATTTTTGTTTATTTTAGGCATTTCCCATATCTTTTAGAATTTAGCATATTGTTTTTTTTTTTTTCTTTTTGGAAATTTATAATTTTCAAAAAAATTTCTAAATCTTTTAGTGAAAAAGATAGGTCTATCGGTTAGCACATTCCCTTTGGGAATTTGCCCTGATTGCATTCACCAAGTTTACATTGAAGGTTTCCAAACTGAGGGAAAAATTTAGATTAGTAGTTTCCCTACTTTAGGAACATAAGTTTTGGACATTAAACCCAATTTTGGAAATTAATTAATCTGCCTAATTACCTGAATGTTTTGTCAACCCCTTAAAGGCATCACCTTCAAAATAATTTCCTCACGTGAACTATATTTTCTTGTGACTAACTGTGCGCAGGAAGGAGTTTGAGTAGGGAGACTACTCGGATTGGGCCCCAATCCCATTACCCTCCCTACCTCACGGAGGCGACCCCGTGGCCTAGCCCACGGGTAGGGACGTGTTTCTATACCTTGCTTGAACGATCCGTGTCTTGATTGATCATCTAGGTGGTGATTGTTTCTTTGCTTTTGTATAATTTGTTTCGAACTGTTGTTATTTCCGAAAAATACATTATTACGAGAGCAAACCCACTATACTTGAACGGTGGATTTCATCACCCACCTCATCACTCCAGCTGATAGTGAACCCAAAGCAATTTAATAAAGAACCAAGATTAGAGCCAAAATTTAGCTCGGTGTTCATAGGACATCACAAATCAGTGATCCGTCATTTTTTGAGTCGAATAAGACCACGACGCGGTTCCCTGGTTCTTAACAAACCCGCACAGGTCCCTACTACTTTAGTAACGAGCTCTTAAGTGGCCTCCTCAAAATCTTGTTGGTTTAACTGTGCTTGTTGACTTCGGAACACAATCTAACCCAAGTATTCTTTTGGGAACCTTGTCAAACTAATTGACTGATCCGGCTATCCTTGGACTACTTAAGGACTTGCCATTGCGCGCACTCTTGGCCTAGGCTCCTGATTCTCTTGTCGTTAACTCATTTAGTACTGGAAGGTTAGCTTGCAAGATGAAACTCTTTGTGAGAACCCTAGAGTGCACAGTCAGTCCGGAATTAAACCAAGAATAAAAATCAGTGGGCCCGCCCACTGTCATATCACTTGCCCACACAATATGACACAAAATAAGCCCAGAAAACTGTGTGTTGCTTGAGCTTTGGCTTAGGGTGTCGGGTGGTGTTTCTGTGGCGCATCCTTAATATTCACTCAGGGTTAGGGGTCACCCCCTTGCTTAATTTGTTTGGCCAGCTCAGGGTGCTAATCTACTCCAAGTCATAGCCCTGTTGGGGTCCGAGTCTAATAAGGCGTTGATTCGACTGAAGCATTCACTGCTCCAGATCATTTCCAGATTCTTCCCCTTCCCTCTTCCCTCAAAGTCCATGGTAGTGAAAAGGCCCCTCAGTGAGACCTAGCACCCATGTCCTGCTAACCCTCCTACTTTGTATTGTACTTCCACCAACGACGCGCTCATTCGATCATACCTCATACCAGTACAAATGCTACCTACCTTCCATGGTCGGCTAAGAAGATCCATACACTCTTTACGGCCATTCCTAAATATCTGCACATGGTTTAAAAATCAGTACCTCCATGCAGAAACTTTCCAGATTAAGGGTCCTTCCCCTTTCTCTCTTGAAGATAAGCATCTGCGTGCTTTACGCTCTTCACTGCTGACGCGATTACAACTTGGGCCGAGTTAGTTGCTAATTCTCTCAAATTCTATCCGATGCTAGACAAATGAAATGAAACAATCATTCAGACTTCCGACATAAGTCTTGATGAAAAAATTCCTATGAGCTGGGATAGGGATTTCAGGATTTTCAAACAAATGTCCCCATCATAACTTTGACAAAGGGTATCCTTGTTAACTTTTTTTCTATTCAAGGTACTTACTGATGAGTCCCGGAACATTCTTATCTATGTGCAATGAAATTCATGCACAATAACTCCTACGAAGCCTACTTATTCCTCATGAATTAGGTAGAAAACCCCAGCATTGGACGACTAAGTCTGAATTTAGTCGACTATCTACCCTCTAGGACTTCCCACGGACATGAGGTTAAAAGTGATCCGATTTAAATCCCTGCTTCGGACCTCACAATCTTTATCAGCCTTAGCCGTATCGGTTCCTAAACCAATCACCTTTCCCATACTGTCATGCCGTTGGTCAGGATAACCCAATCATGCAGTGATTTTCTGTCTGGCAGAATACCCATTCCCCTATCTACATGCCTTTAAATCGAACGCGATGTGCCCACACAAATCCAAGAAGAAGTCTGTAACTTCAGTAACATTTAACACCTCCCACTCCCAACATTCCTATAGCATACTTCAAGCACATCTCGGATACTTAAGAACAATCATCGTGACGACTTCTTTTTCTTGAACACAGTCTACCCACAGTCGCAGCGACCGCAACCGGTACTTATCCCCCAGGGTGTTCCCAACAAATAGGCCATATGATGGCAGTACTCGCACAGCAGTACCACCAGTTCGCACCTCACCAGAATTACTTATTTCGGACAGCAGAGAGCCCCTCCCACAATCTTCTAAATCTCATTAGTCCTAGTTGGCTCCCCGTTCCTATAGATTACTCGGCCCCTCTGAGCTCCATAGCGAGTTTGTGCCAACACTTCCTTAGCTACACCACAACATCATCCTCTTAAACCTATTCTAGAAGACCTCTCTCTCAGCTTAGAACCCGGCTAAGACCAATCTTACTAGCGCCTAGGCACCTGCTAGTTTTATCAGGGCCGAGAGATAGAATTGAAATCCCCTAGCCAACCTCTTGCCAATCCAAGGGAAATGCCAAGGAGGTATTTATGAAAAGTCCGGTTTCGCATTCACGACCAAACTTTCAGGGTGAGGTACAGCTGTTACCAACTCCGCTCAGGCAAAAGGTTGACATGGAGTACACCATGTCCCCAGTGCCATCAAGGCACCAACGCTCACTAGGGAACCAGCTCCAAAGCTGCTGCCTCTACCCTCTGTACCCCAAATCTGATATTACTGTGCAGAAACCGCAGGCCTAACAGGACACGTCCAATTCATGTCCATTGCAGCGACCCGTTCCCAGAAGGCGTGGTCCAAGAAAGGGATACAATCTCTCCGAGATCAGCGAATCTTCAAGACTTACAGCATCCACAGCCGTTCCTTATTGCTTATCAAGCAGATTCCCACTTATGCTAAGTCCTCAAGGACTTATGCACTGTC